>CAUYQG010077948.1:0-14243 GCA_963574415.1 Tarsius wallacei | reverse complement strand
CTGGGTGGAGTACGGTGGTGCCATCATAGCTCACCGCAGCTGTGACCACCTGGGTTCAGGTGATCCTCCCGCTTCAGCCTTCCAAGTAGCTAGGACTACAGGTGCACATCACCCCATCTGGCTATATTTTTAATTTTTTTTGTAGAGATGGTGTCTCACTATGTTGCCCAGGCTGGTCTCAAATTCTGGGCCTCAAGTGATCTTCCTGCCTCTGCCTCCCAAACAGCTGGGACTGTATGTGTGATTTCACTACTTAATGCAGCCCCAAGTGAAGTGCTGAAGGACTGTCTAGCATTCCTAAGCACGAGGCGGCTGTGATGTGCCTTATGGAGAAAATCTGTGTTCAACAGCTCTGTTCAGGCATGAGTGGTGGTGCTGTGGGCCAAGAGTTTAATGCGAATGCATCGACAATATATAGAAAATGAGGTGCCTTTAAACAGAAACACACATAAAACAAAGGTATGTATTGATCATTTGATGAAACTGCTGTGACCAGAGGCTCACAGGAGACCAGCCCTGTGTTTCCCTTGAAGCAGGGGTTTGGTATATGCTAACTCTGTGTTCGGCAACACAAGTGACCATAAAGACTGTGAATACTGAGAAACAACTGGATTTTGTTGTGACTGTTCTCCCCAAACAGACAGATACTGTCTAGACTTTCCTGGGTTATTTCTAGTGACTTCTCAGCACGGAAAACGGGAGGTCAAATGTTTCCTTCGGATGCGTCCCGGTAAAGGCCACCTTTCTGATCGTGCTGACCTTGCTGGGGTCCTGCCTCAGGCCCACAGAGGTTCTACTCCGGCTAAGCTCAGAGTTTTGACTGTCACCTTAACCCTGCCGATGACCCAAACTAAACCTGTAGCCCACACCTCTCCCATGAACTCCAAGTTCACTGGGAACTAAAGGCCAAATAAGTTCCCTTGGTGTCCCAGAGACAGTCGAAACCACACACTCTAAACTAAGCTTATCATCAACTACGACCCCAACATCTGTTCTTCCCTCCACCCATTTCCCGGCCTCCATCCCTTCTTGCCTGAGCCTGAAGCTTGGGGACAGGGAAGCACACACGGAGGGAGGAAGGGATCAAAGAGACTTCTTTAATCCACTCCATCAGTTGAACCAACTTTAGGAAATGGTGGTATGGTTGGTCCCCCAACTGCATGGCTTTCCCCTGTGAGGATCATCCACTTTACCAGCAGCCAGAAACCAAAGGCTCAATTTGCATTCCTTCTCTTCCATCTACCTTCCCCACACCTCTGGCCAGGGTATTCTTCAAGGCCATTTGGCTTTTGCCTGCTAAATAGTTCTCATGGTTACCCCCTTTTCTCTAAGACTTTCCTAAATGATCTCCTCCACACTGAATTTTACATCAAATCCACTTTGCATGGCTCAAAAAGCAGTGCTCTCAGCTTTGGTGAACATTGTTATCCATAAGTGTCTGGCAGTGGTGGCTGGGGGAGGGGCTGCTTGCTAAAATGCAGACTCCTGAGCCCACCTCCCCAGATTGAGTGGTTGAATCCTAGGAAGTATATGTTTTTTATGAGCACCTTCAGATGCTGATATCTATTCTCAAGGCTCAGCTCCCTGCTTATTCCCCCTCCAGAAAACCCTCCTTCACTCACCTAGGCTGGCGACACGTCCTCCCTCTGTCCCCTATAAGTACATCTGTCCACAGTTCTATCGGAACACTTCCCCTGTGAGATGGAAATTGCTTCTGGGGCTGACTTCATAACCAAACTATAAACTTTCTAGGGGCTCAATCTGTGTCTCTAGACCTGTATTCTCAGCATCCAGGACAGTGCCAGGTACACAGCAGGTACTTAATAAAAGTGAATTGTACTAAAGGGATTCTATGAATTTGGGTAGACACTGGGACTTTATAAGACAGAGAAAACACTTTCAGGAACTGCCACATATTTCCAGAGGCAGCAGAGTCCCCGAAGAAAGGTGACAAGTTGTATTCTGGGACAGAGATGCATACTAACATGGTATTTTGCCAGGCACTGTGTGTGGTGCTATACAGTTATTGAGTACCTATTGTGTTTTAGGTGCTGTAAGGCAGTTGACATATGTTAATTAATTTTTAATCAAAACTACTCTGCAAAGGTAGTCTTAGCTCTATTTTACAGAGATTGGCATTGAAGCATGGGCTCAATCACAGATTGGTGATCAGAATCCAGGTCAGTCAGTTTCCAAGGCTACACACCCCTAGACCCCAGCAGCACCCTCTCAACTCTCAGCCCAGCCTTGTCACTCACCTGACCCTGGTGCTGACAGAGAATATGTTCCAGGCACTAGATGAGCCTGAGTGAGGGGACAGAAGTGGGCCCCACCTGCTGCCCCCATCCATCCCTAGCTGATCTGTGTCAGGAACGGTTCTTGCTCCTTTTAGGAGACAGGCTGCTTTGAAGTGGTAACCAGCAGGAAGGGGGAAAGAGAAAGTCTCTCAGCTACTTCTGTATCTTTGGACATCCTTGCTCTCGGGCCTCTGCCATGACCACCGAGGCAGAGACCCATGAAGCAGAATAAGGAGGCTGTGTCCTGAAGCCCTGCCCAGACCTCCCCTACCAGTCATAGTCAATAAGGCATCAATAGAGCACTAGGAAAATGAGCAGAAACTCGAAAGTTTGGGAATCCACTGTGTGCATATAATTGGGGAGAGCCCCACCCAGCTTCACACTTTGACCCTAACTTGTCTTTCTGTAAGGGAACGCCGAAAGGTAAAACAGAGAGTAAGTATCCATATTTCACCGATGGTCTCACTTGCACTTTCCAAACCATTTCTGGGTCTGACTCCACCCTCACTCATCTATACCACGCTCTCTGTGCTGGAGAAAGATGACGGAGAGTGCCTTACCAGGCAGCCGGATTGGCTTCCATGGGGCAGAGTTTGGCACATAGGCATGCTTCGAGGCTGTGACGATCAACTGGCTGCCCAGCTTATACTGGAACTTGATAAAGGCGACGCCATCGGCTCCCGAGGTGCCAGAGGCAATGGAGACCTGGTTGGTGAAGATCTCAATGAGAGCATCCGCCACGGGCTGATGGGTGCTGGCGTCGCTGATGTGCACTTTCAGGGTGACCTCTGGAAATAAAACACAACACAGAGCAGCTGCTGTGAGTCGGGAAGCATCCATGTACATGCTGCCATAACTGCGATGGACCATGCTAAGAACGTTTAGCTCTACAGCCAGAATGTGGATACATTTAACCAAGGACATTTTCTTTTTAGAGGTCTCTTTTTACTTCACATAATTTCGTATTTTTTTCAAAACCATGGTTGCTGGAGCTGCTGTAGGGACACGATGGGCTGTGGGATCTGTTGCTGCCTTCTTCAACAGTCCTGGTAAACAAGGTCAGAAGTCACCCAGGACTGCTATGTTGGTAATCACAAAGACTAGACTGGTAGAGCACAGTGGCTCATGCCTATAATTCCAGCACTTTGATGGCTGAGGCAGGAGGATTGCTTGAGTCCAGGAGTTTGAGACCAACTTGGACAATACAGTGAGACTTCATCTCTATTAAAAATAAATAAATAGGCCAGGCTCGGTGGCTCAGCCTGTAATTCCAGCACTTTGGGAGGCCAAGACAAGTGGATTGCCTGAGCCCACGGGTTCAAGACCTGCCTGGGCAACTTGGTGAGACCTCTTCTCTACAATTAAAAAAAAAAATTAGTCAGGTGTGGTCGCGTGTGCCTGTAGTTCCGACTACTTGGAAGGCTGAGGCAGAAGGATCGCCGGAGCCCAGCAGGTCAAGGCTGTGGTGGCCATGAGCATGCCACTGCACTCCACCTTGGGCGACAGAGTGAGACTCCAATTCAAATAAATAAATAAATAGCCAGGTATGGTGGTGTGTGCCTGAAGTCCCAGTCAGCTTGGAAGGCTGAGATAGGATGATCCCCTGAACCTAGGAGGTTGAGCTGCGGCGAGCCATGATCGTGCCACTGCATTCCAACCTGGATGACAGAGTGAGACCCCCAACTCAAAAAACAAAAACAAAAACAAACTAGACTGAAAAACAGTATAAAATGTCTTTAAAAGGGATGACCCACAGAGTAGGACAAGAGAAGCTTAGAAGAAGAAAAAAATAAAAAGCAAACACTTGAAAAGAGATGAAGCTGAGTTAGGAACACTGGCAAAAAGACATGATGGACATGGGGAAGGGAAAGATCCACATTTTAAAAACATTAAAACGGAATGGATACTTTTTATTTACTCAGGCCAGGTTTCACTCCCTACCTGGAGTTTTAACTGCACAGCCACAGTGATGAAGAAAACACACACGTCAACAGGCAAGTACTCTGGCTGAGGGGGAACAGCACGTGCAAGGGCTCAGAGGCAAGAGAAACACAGCAGGTTCCGAAAGTTGGATGGACAAAGAGTTTGAAGAGCAGGAGGCTGGAGAGGCAGTGGCGTCAGGTTGCTCATGGCTTTATGAGCTCCCTCAAAGGGTCGTTATTTTATTTTATTTTATTTTATTTTAAAGTTGTGGGGTATACAACTTTATTTCAGGGTTAGGTATACAAATATTCATTGTGCAGGTACTCTTGTTGATGAGGTGTGCCTCCCCCCCCAGGCAGATCTCGACTACTGTCAATCCCCCCTCCCGCCCGCAGTTTCCCCCTACTGTCAATCCTTTTATTATAGTATTATGGTACTTGTTCAAGATATGAATAGACACTTCTCAAAAGAAGACATACGAGCAGGCAACAGATACATAAAAAAATTTTCAGCTTCACTAGTTATCAAGGAGATGCAAATTAAAACTACACTGAGATACCACCTAACTCCAGTCAGAATGGCCATCATCAATAATAACTCAAAAAATAACAGATGCTGGATAAGATGTGGCAAAAAGGGAACACTTCTACACTGAGGGTCGTTCTTTATCCTAAAGGCAACAGGAAGTCACAGAGGCTTTATGTAGGGACATGGAAATCGAATTTATGTGACAGAAACATGTGGCTCCAGGTGAAAAATGGGCAGAGGGAGAGGCAAGGCTGGAGACTGAGCACCCAGTTCAGAGGAGACTTCTGTAGTAACCCAGGACAGAGACGAGGGTGGACCAGACTCCAGCATCACGGACAAGTGAAGGATGCCGATTCCAGAGCTACATGGAGAATGACTGACTCCAAAGTGCACCCTGCTTCCATAAGTCCCTTTTGCTTAGGTAGGAAGATAGTGGCTGGTGCCTAGTGATGGAAGTCCGCCTGGTCATTTGTGAGCACTAGCTGCCATACGGTATGAGCTGTCTCCAGTCTGAAAGACTTGGGATAGTAAGGTGGGGAAAGGACTAACAAAGAATGGGAAAGTGGCCAGGGAGGAGGCCCTCTGGAGTCGGGCTCCGTGGGGTGCCCATCAAGGCTAGGTGGGTGTGGGGCAGCCCAACCAGTGAGGATGAGGAAGGAGGGTCCAGTTGGCCCACAGGTACCACCTGGTGGCATACATTCTGGAGTTCTACTGCAATTCATGCCATTAAGATTTGAATCTCAGCTTCACCAAGTGCTAGCCATGCAGCCCTGGGCAAGTTATTTATCCTCTCCAGGCCTCAGTTTCCCCCCGTAACCTGGAAATGATAACAGCGCATATCTCAACATATAGGTGGAAACATTTAGTGTAATGCCTGGCAGGGTTAGTACCAACACCAGCTACTGTGACTGTGTTATTCCAATCATGACGCTTACGAGCATTCCAAGACAGTGCTGGTGTGGACCGGGGTCAGGGTTCAGAGAAGGGAGTTGGGAAAGAAATATATAAAACATAAGGGATGAGGAGGTGGGAAAGAGAGATATTTAAAACACAAGGGACGAGGAGGCAACCCTCTCAAGGATTATTAGAACCCTCACATCCAAAGTTCTGTCCTACACCAGAGCAACCATACTAAGAAGAATTTCTTTTGGTCCAAGCACCTCCACACAGGTAACTTGCCAACTATTTGTCTCATGGTACGAAAGCAACCTTTTCAATACTGCACATTTCAGTTATCAATCATTTTCTCACCCATTTTGTCACATACTGATTTAATAAATTTCTTGAGTATGTGACCACAGATATCTGTGGTCAGGAATCGCAGACCTAGGTACTGCAGATGTATACCAAATAAATTCCACAATATGTTTTAGAAAGAAAAGATAAATGCTACAGAAGCTGACCTTGGCTACTTCAATCCTATAGGAGGAGAAAACTAATACCAAAAAAAGGGATAAATCAACACCATGAACATCAAGACTATAGCAAAACACTTTGAGTCAATCTACTCCAATCTTATCAGCACTACCTCATTATAAACTTGCAGGACACACACACATTTTCTAATTTAACTTGGTCTTCCTCGGCCTCCAAGTAGTATACTGAATTGTAACATAAATTAAGTCAGCTTGTATTAATAGCCACATAGCAGAAAGCCTGCACTGATGACTTATGTAATTTTATGCTAATGCAACATTTACTCACAATAGGGATCACAAGGTTTCTGATCTCTCTCCGCTGTTTGCTGAGAAGGCAAAAACTGCTGAGATCTGGGGAAAAATTATGAATAGACAGAGGAAGAGGGAGTTTCTCCTCTAATCAACGCCCTAGATTCTACCACTTGAATTTCTTCTCATATGGGAGCCTAGTTTAATTTCTGCAATTATATACTTTGAAAGAGATTTGGTTCCTTCTTTTGGTATGATAAGATAGCACAAAATGCCAATATGGTCAGGTAACTCTTACAGACCACTGGGGTATTATCTTTATAGAATGATGCTTAGAATTAAACTCTTCATTCAAAAGCAAACAAAACTATTCCTACTCAATGATCACCAGGGGAGTAGTCTTAAGACTAGGTGAGGCACTAGTTACTAGCACCACCCTCATTTATAGGAAGACCCTGTAAGTGGCTCCAGACCTAAATAGTCATGAAGACGTATAAAAATTCTTTGGCTTGTCAGAGAGTATAAAGAGCCCTGCTGAGTTGGGACTCCTGAAAATTCTGCTAACCCGAAACTGGGACACCAATCTTTTGCTTCTTCCCCTGCACATCCATCACCAAGTCCTGCTCATTTGGATACGAACGCTCCATCTCAAGGCAGGCCGTTCTGTTTCCTTGTTAACACTGCCCTGTTTTCGGGCCCGCCATCCATCACCCAGACTGCCGCTTGGTGTCTTCACAAAGACTGTCACATTCTTCAGACCTGAGCCCTAAGATCCCACTGAGGCTAGTGGGAGCTATCCAGAATACTCAGCTTACCTATCCCTGTCTCCCTTTGACCCTTTGGTGTCTTCTTGTCACCTGTAGCAAAGAGTAGCAATTGCAGCCTGTCCCTCTAGTCAAATGCAGCTTGTTGCTTGTTTTTGTACAGTCCATGAAAATGACCTGGGATTTGAATTTCAGTGCCCACAAATATTTATTGGAACACAGCCACACTCATCATTTGCATATTATCTGTGGGCTCGTTTTACATGACAACAGCTGAATTCAGAAGTTACCACAAAACTAGGCACTTCCGGCCCTTTAAAGAAAAGGGCTGTCACCCCTGAGGGATAGAATTCATCCCAGGCACCCCTGGGCCTCCACCAGCCAGTCCTACCTGACCCCACACCTGCCTTTGATTCTTCCCTTCCTGTTCCTTTCTGCTGCGGTTTCTCAATTTTCAAGGGAATGCTTTTCTAAACTTCTCTTTCCTGTTGCTAATTCCTGTTATTCCTTTGAAAGTCCTAGGCAAGGCTGATGCAAGAAACAGCTCCTGACTGACTCACCAACTCTTCCTTCCCCTCCAAACTCTCTGTACATACACACAGACTCTGTTCTCTTCCATTTCCGTCCCCCATTGGTTGACTGTGGGGGTACAATGGAGACCAGCCCTCTGACCTTGAGGAACTATGAGCTTTAGATATGAAGCAAAGTGTCATTCCCAACTGGCAGAAGGGCCCCAAAGGAAAACTGGGCACCACAAGGCAGCATGGGGAAACCTACTTTCAACTGGAAGGCCAGGGGGCCGTCTTTTTGAGGAGGTATCATCTAAAAGCTGCCCTGCAATGAGAACCCCCTGGCTGCTTAAAGTGAATAAAAACCCTCATGGAGGGAGCTCGGCACAGAGATCTTGTGCCCAAAGAATAAAGGCTCAGGCCACTCACGCCCCACTGTCTTATTGTGTCTGATATGGCCTCTGATCCCTATGACCCCTTAGGAGTAGAAGCCTCATTTAAAAAAAA
The DNA here is from genome assembly GCA_963574415.1 of Tarsius wallacei. Classification (NCBI taxonomy): domain Eukaryota; kingdom Metazoa; phylum Chordata; class Mammalia; order Primates; family Tarsiidae; genus Tarsius; species Tarsius wallacei. Next base: position 6,048 of record CAUYQG010077948.1, on the reverse strand, counting down.
AATCACTTTATAACCATAGTGCCTAGATGATGTCTAGAGCCAGCAGGTATTCAATAAAGTCTGTAAAATAAATACTGGGGTGAAACTAACCATCTCCGAATACAGCACCATTTGATATGCGCGTCACAAGACACATGTGGGCATATATATTTAAGTTTATATTAATTAACATTAAATTGACTTAAAAATTGAGCTCCTCAGTGACACCAGGCACACTTCAAGTGCTCAACAGTCACAAGTGGCTAGCGGGTTTCACACTAGAGAGCACAGGTAGGACATTTCCATCATCACAGATGTTCCACTGGACAGCACTGTTCTCAGAACCTGAGTAAAGAAACCCCCAGTATCTGAAGACCTCAAAGAACTCCCAAGAAAAATTCACTTGAGCATGATTCTGAAGCAATGTCTTTACAGCCCTTGTGGATGAAACCTTCACTGGAGTCCTCACAATGACTTAAGAGGCCCTGTGTGATCTTTACCTGCCCCTCACCCCTTTTCTCACTTCCTAGACTTTCCTTGGGCAGACTTGCAAGGAAGCCCCCATTGTACCGATGTGCCCTTGCCTGGGACAGTATCCCCCAATGCCCATCCATGAAGGTCACTCCTTCAGCTCCCTAAGTCTTGGCTTCATTGTTACCTTCTCAATGGAGCTATACCACCAATTACCTTTTTATCATGGAAATTTAATAACACATATGTTTTAATCCATTTGGGCTTCTATAACAATGTGTTATAACCTGGGTAGCTTATAAACAACATAAATGCATTTCTCACAGTTTTAGAGGCCGGGAAGTCCAAGAACATGACAGGTTTGAGGTCTGGTGAGGGCTCACTTTCTAGCTCACAGAAGGCACCTTTTTGTCATCCTCACATGGTGGAAAGGGCGAGGCCAGGGGTCTCTTTAGGGCCTCTATTATAAGAGCATGAGTCCTATACATGAGGACTCTACCCTCAAGACCTAATCATCTCCCAAAGTCCCCATATCACCTTGTACCATTACCTTGGGCGTGAGGATTTCAACATGTGAATTTGGGGAGATACAATCATTCAGACTACAGTATCATGTAAAAGTAGAAATAATAGCATGAGGAACCCACCCTGCCCACCTGATTAATCAATACATTTGAAATAGTGTCAACTTTCTGCCATTCTTGTTTCATTTCTCACCACCCTTTCAGCTTCCTTTCCTCTTTCTTTCCTTCCTCCCCTCTCTCTCTCCTTCCCTCCTTCCTTCCCACTTTTCTGCTGAAAAATTTTGAAGAAAATCCTAGATATCATATTAGGTTATATAATTGTCCCATAAATATTTCACTTTACAACAGACAAGTATTTTTTTAACCACCAAAACACCATTATCATACCAAAGTAACAGTCTGTTTATATCCTTTAATACCCAGCATGTATTCAATTTTCTGACTGTCTAAAAATTATATTTTTACAATTCTGACCTTCCCATCTAAAATGTTAACCCAGCCCCACTCTGAAATTCTGATATGAGTCTAGACTTTTTTCTTTTTATATAATATTTATCAACTATAACATGCTTATAAGGTATATGTTTATTAAGCACCTGCTCTACCAGATGGAAGCTTTGAGATAGTCACTTTGTCTGGCTCTTTTGTTCTTCATTCATGTGTCCCAAACATATAGAATAATGACTGACATAAAGTAGGCACTCCATACAGAAGTTGGATCAATAACTAAAATGAATATGCACTTCAGGGTCTCTCTGATCCACGACCCTGTTTCATTCTTGTTGTTGTTCTATTTATTCCTTGTTAACTATTTTAAAAATAGATACTACCAAAATCCATTTGAAAACTGTCAATTCAGATAACTAACCATAAGTAATCAGAAAATATTTATTGATCAGGCACTATATGCTTAGCCACTTGCACTGTGGGAGGTTAAAAAAGAAAAAAAAAAGACATGGCTCCTGTCCTTAAGGAGTTTACAGGTTTTTTGTTTGTTTTAGGGGAGGGTGCAGGAAAACAGACCTCTGTGCCAGAGAGGAAAAAGAAATATAGCAAAGGTGAGACCTATGAGATCTGGAGTTTACATGCGAAAACAAAATCAAAGAAACAAAAAAGGTCTGAGAGCAACCACAGAGGTTGGAGGTGTGGGGAGTCAGAAGATTTTAAAAGGGTTATGGTGTGAACACTGCTGAAAGGGAATGGCCCTGGCAATCTGAGTACACACTATATGTGTTGTGTCCCTGATGATAGCTTGTGGAGTTCAGTGGGAGCATTCTTCTTGGAAGAGATAAAATTGAGGCTGGGCCCGGTGGGATGGCTAGCATGGGCAGATGAGGCTTCATAGCCAACCCGGCATCTTCTGAAACTGCCTTCCTCCATTTGGGGCTGTTCCTACATCACAGGTTTTCCCAGCCTCTCTTGCAGCTAAGATGGAGGGGGGAAGGACTTTGGCTCTGCTAATCTGACACCCTCATGCTAGATTCTGATTTGGAAGCCAGCAGCATAAAGAGGTAGGGGCTGGCTGGGCATGGTGGCTCAAGCTGGTAATCCCAGTACTTTGGGAGGCCAAGGCGAGAGGATTGCTTGAGCTCAGGGGTTCAAGACCAGCCTGGGAAAATTGGTGAGACCTCGCCTCTACAATAAATAAAAAAATAGCCGGGCTCAGTGGCTCAGCCTGTAATCCTGCGCCTTTGGGAGGCTGAGGTGAGTGGATTGCCTGAGTCCGTGGGTTCGAGACCCGCCTGGGCAAGCAAGACCTCATCTCTACAATCAATCAAAAAATTAGCCGGGCGTGGTAGCGCGCGCCTGTAGTTCCAGCTACTCGGAAGGCTGAGGCGGAAGGATCACCGGAGCCCAGCAGGTCGAGGCTGCGGCGGCTGGGAGCGTGCCACTGTCCTCCAGCCTGGACGACAGAATGAGACTCCAACTCAAAAAAAAAATTTTTTTTATTCTTATCTGTTATTTTTTAAAGCTGAACAAATTTCTCTGTGCTAAAAATATATAGGAAAATTATAAAGCAGTGCTTTTGTTCCAGCCTCTTAGGATGAGGGTAGAGCCCTGACCCATTTTTGGGACAAAGACCTGGAGAAGAACAGGAGCATGTGGCTTCTCATCGACTGGTAGGGACCCTGCTCAAGCTGCCCCACCCCATCTGCAGGAGGTCTGACCACAGGGCAGGACACAGAGGCTCCGCCAACACCACCTTGGGAAAGGACTGCCCTTTTCAGCTCCGTCCCTCAGCACACACACACCCCTACCCTTCAGGTCAGCTCTGCTGCTTGGGCCCCGTATGCCACCCTCCTTTGCCATCCCCAGGACAGTGCGCCCAAAGTTGTCCGCTCACGCTCCTCAGTCACAAGCTCCCACTTTCCTGAATTATCCCCGCCAGCATGCTAACAGGCTGCCATTTCACCCATCTTCATCCACCCTTGATTCCATGCCCCAATCCAGCCACTGTTCAATTCTCTACTCTCTTTTCTTTTTTTAATTTTTAGATTAAAAAAAATTAAAGATGTGGGGTACAATTCAGAGTTAGGTATACAAATGTTCATTAGGAAGGTACCCTTGTTGATGAGGTATGTCTCCCCGGCACCCCCCCCGCCCCCCTCCCCGGCAGTTTCCCACTACTGCCAATCCTTTTTTTATAGTATTACAATAATTGTTCAAGGTCCACTTATAAGTGAGAACATGTGATACTCAGTTTTTTGTTTCTGTGATAGGTCACTGAGTATTATAGATTCTACGTCCATCCAGGTTGCTGTGAAGTTCATAAATGTGTCCTTCCTTACGGCTGCATAATATTCCATTGTGTATATGTACCACATTTAAAAAATTCTAGTCCTCTTTCAATGGGTGGCACAGTTGGTTCCACGTTTTTGCTATTATGAGCAAAACTGCAATAAACATATGTGTGCAGGTATCTTTTTCATAGAGTGGCTTGAGTTCCTCCAGGTATATTCCCAGTAAGGGGATTACGGGGTCATATGGAAGGTTGATTTTTAGATCTTTTAGGAATCACCAAACTGTTTTCCACAGAGGCTATATTAGTTTACACTCCCACCAAGAGTGTAGAAGTGTTCCCTTTTCGCTGCATCCTCTCCAGCATCTCTTGTTTTTTAAGTTATTGATGATGGCCTTCCTGACTGGAGTTAGGTGGTATCTCAGTGTGGTTTTAATTTGCATTTTCTACTCTCTTAAAAATAAAATTATTAGGGGCTGGTCACAGTGGCTCATACTTGTAATCCCAGCAATTCAAGAAGCAGAGGTGGGAGAATCACTTGAGGCCAAGAGTTTGAGACCAACCTGGTCAACATAATGAGACGCAAAAAATAAAATAAAATAATGAAAAATAAAATTCTTCAAAAGATTAAAGTTTTCTTCTCCACCTCCTCACATTCTCTTTTTTGAATCCTTTATATATGTATTAATTTGTTGTATCTGCTTTTTCATTAATATCTCAGACAGAAGTGTTTAAAATCTCCAATTATGATTATGGAGTTCTTTTGTCAGTTTTTGCTTCATATATTGAAGCTATGTTATTAGGTTCATATACATTTAGTACTATTGTGTCTTCTTGATAAATAGACTTTTTATTATGAAACCTCTCTCTTTATCTCTGATGATAGTCTTTGTCTTGAAGTATTCTTTGTTTGATATAAATATAGCCAGCATCCTTTTAATTGGTGTTTGTATAGTATACGTTTTCCCCATCTTTTACTTTTTTACTTTCAGTGTCTACGTACTTAATGAACCGCCTATAGTGGGGTCTTTTTCTTGTATCCAATCTGATGCTCTCTGTTTTTCACTTAGATTGTAATCCATTTACATTTGATGTAACTACCAATATGGTTCATTTAAGTCTACCATTTTTCTATATATATTCTATTTGTTCCATCTGTTCTTTGTTTTTTACTTTTCTTTATTTTGGATTATGTTTTGTAATTGCCTTTTATCTCCTCTCTTGGCTTTTTTTCTTTAATAAACTTTATTTTTGAAAGGAGTTCTAGGTTCACAGCAAGATTGAGTGGAAAGTACAGAGAATTCCCATAGATCTCCTGCCCTTCCCCACCCCCAACTTGCCCCATAATTGATATCCCATACCACAGTGGTACATTTGTTATAATCTGTGAACATGCCTTGACACATTGTAATGTTTATCCTTAATTTATCATCATCTACATTGAATTAATAGTATATCACTTCTCATATTATATAAAAACTTTGAACAGCATAATTTCACTTATACCTTTCCTTCTCTTTGTGCAATTGTTGTCATATATTTTACTTCTACATTTGTTATAAACACTACCATTCCTTGTTATTATTTTTGCTGTAACTGGTTGATAGTCTTTTAAATAAATATTTTAAACATCACATATTTACAATTTCTGGTGGTCTTTATTCCTTCCTCCAGGTCTGGGATTCCATTGGGGTCATTTATCTTTAGTCTAGAGAATGTTCTTTAGTTTCTGTTGTAGTAAAGTTCAACTGGAAAAAAATTATCTCCGTTTTTGTTTTCCTGAAACGGTCTTTACCTTGAATTTTAAAGGATGTTTTAACTGAATAAAGAATTCTAGGTGGGCAGATTTTTTTTCTTCGGCATTTTAAAGATATCATCCTCTTATCTTTTGGTTTTTAATGTTTCTGATAAGTCAGCCATAATTCTTATTTTTTATTTTTTTTTTTTTTGAGGTGGAAGCTCACTCTGTCATCCAGGCAGGCGTGCAGTGGCACACTCATGGCCACCCCAGCATTGACCTGCTGGGCTCCTGTGATCCTTCTGCCTCCGCCTTCCAAGCAGCCAGAACTACAGGTACATGCTACCATGCCCGGCTAATTTTTTATTTATTGTAGAGACAAAGTCTCACCAAGTTGCCTGGGCTGGTCTCGAACCCTCAGGCTCAGGCAATCCACTTGCCTCAGCCTCCCAAAGTGCTGGGATTAAAGGCTAAACCACCGAGCCCAGTTAGTTCTTATTCTTTTGAAGGTAGTGTATCCTTCTCTCTAACCCCCACTAATTTTTAAGAGTACAAGGGGTTCTAAAATCAATAAATTTGAGAACTACTGCTTTATT
>CAUYQG010077947.1:0-15281 GCA_963574415.1 Tarsius wallacei | reverse complement strand
GAGTCGGAGTCTCACTCTGTCGCCCAGGCTGGAGTGCAGTGGCACACTCAGGGCCACTGCAGCCTCGACCTACTGGGCTCAGGCAATCCTTCCACCTCAGCCTTTTAAGTAGCTGGAACTACAGGCATGCTCTACCATGCCCGGCTAATATTTTGATTTATTGTAGAGAGAGGTCTCACCAAGTTGCCCAGGCTGGTCCCGAACCCGTGACCTGCAATCCTCTCGCCTCGGCCTTCCAAAGTGCTGGGATTACAGGCTTGAGCCACCGCGCCTGGCCTAAAAAGGAGATAGCTATTTTGCAGACTTTTTGGGGGAGAGGGAGGGGTGATTTGGAGTCTCTCACTCTGTCGCCCAGGCTGAAGTGCAGTGGCACGCTCACCCGCCACCTTAGCGTCGACCCTTTTGCAGACTTTCAACAGCTTGGCAACAAGTTTTCCAGTTCGCATTTCCTGGCGTGTTGTCTTAGCGCCATCTGCTGGACGTTGCGTAGGTTGTCACAAGACAAAAGAAGGAGCATTGCAAAAATGTATAAATTAAACATGATTTAAGACTGGAAGCTACAGATCACCATAAACTTTGTTTGAGATATTAATTCACTCCATTCATATATTGTGATATATCCACGAGACAGAATGCAGTGTGGTATTTAAAACAATAAAATTGTCCTGAAATGAAAGGCGTTCCAACATGTATTAGAGCATCTAAGAATCCAGGCACAGAACAGTGTGCATTATTGTTTTTATATAAGTATGATATGTATGTGAATGTATATGTCTGAGTAATTTTAATATAAGATATTATATTTGCTGGCATGTGTTTACTTTGAAACAAATGACTTGGTGGAGTGGAAGGCCTATTATTTTTTAAACTATGCCAGTCTATCTTGTTTCTATTTTTAATCTTGCAAATATATTGCTTTTATTATTTTATTTTAAAATGTCATTTGAGATTATCTGATAGTAAGATTTTGGAGCTTTTTTTAATCTTTATATTTGCCTCTATTTAAAAATTATGTTAATAATTTTTTTTTTTTTTTTGAATTGAAGTCTCACTCTGTCGCCCAGGCTGGACTGCAGTGGCATGCTCAAGGCCACCGCAGCCTCGACCTGCTGGGCTCAGGTGATTATTTCGCCTCAGCCTTCCAAGTAGCTGGGACTACAGGCGCGTGCTACCACACCTGGCTTATTTTTTGATTTATTGTAGAGAAGAGGTCTCACCAAATTGCCCAGGCTGGTCTTGAACCCACGGGCTTAGACAATCCTCTAGCCTTGGCCTCCTAAAGTGTTGGGATTACAGGCTGAGCCACCACACCTGGCCAATACATGTTTTTTTATTAACTCCTTTCTTTATGGCCCCCAAACATTTTGTCTATATTAGTTTCATAGTATTTATGTTAATTTGGTTCTCATATAGTAACTACAGCAATACTTGCTAAATTTTCTTGATTTCAAATATTCTGGCCTTTGGTCCCCAATAATTGCATATGTGCTTTTCACACTGTGAAGTCTCTTTGTTGTAATTATAGTAATAATTCAAGGTAAAAAGCCTTGCTTGCTACTGCTGTGTGACCTCTAGAAAAATTAGTTGCAACATAGGTCCCTCAATTTCTTATTTGTTTAAGGAAGCTAATGGTCTCTATCTTTAAGGGTAGCTATGAAGCTTATAGAGCATGAAGCACATTGGTAGGGCCTTGTAATTAGTAGATTTTGAGAGAGAGAGAGAGAGAGAGAGAGAGAGAGAGAGAGAGAGAGAGAGAGAGAGAGAGTCGTGTGTGCGTTTGCCTTCCTCACTCAGTTGAGAGCTCTTCCGTGGTTGGAATATATCTTACTCATTCTCGTATTCTCAGAAGTGAGCAGAATGCCTTACGTATACTAGTAATAATAAAATGTCTTGAATTAATTTTCTACTAACTTAGGAGAGAATTACAAGAAAATCAAGATCTATGTATCAAGAGACACTACGATGTGAAAGTGCCCCATTTCAAAATTTGAATTTTGAGGCTGGGCATGGTGGTTTATGTCTGTAGTTTCAATACTTTGGGAGGCTGAGGTGGGAGGATTGCTTGAGTCCAGGAGTTTGAGACTAGCCTGAGCAACATAGCGAGACCTTATTTCCACCAAATAAAAAAATAAAATAAAATAATTGAATTTTGGACCCTAAGGTATTTTTCTGCCTAAGAAATATTTTGGCCAAAGGTTTTTATTTATTTGCATATTTTTTCTAAATAATTGTTATAAATCTTCAAACAGTGTGTACATTACCTTTACCACCTATAAACAAGGCAGTACATTTAAAACTGGTACAAAAGTACATACCAGTTTTAGATGTAACAGTATCACCAAATACTACCACCCAGGGCAGAAACTGGTTTATTTACGTTTGCATCCTGACTCTCAGCAGAGTGGTCAGAACTGAAGCACTTCATTTATGCCTAATTACTAACTACAATGACTTGTATTTTCAGAAAGATTTAGAAAACTCCTTTTCCTTTTTTGCTGATCCATTGAGATCTAAAATTGTCTTGGAATGAAAGGACATAAAAGAGGACATGAAAAAATAAAGCAGGAACTGGGTCAACTTTAGTCTATGAATCAGGGAGCAAAACCCCAGAAGTAAGAGAAAATCTTCTTGTTAAACACTTACTGAAACCATGTAGGTTGGCCGTAAGTGGAAATGTATTAAGAAATTACGGTGAGGCAAAGTGGCTCTGTGTGTTGAGTACTATTTAAAAATAAAAATAAATAAACAAGACACTCTTTTACACAGGTGTCTTGAGATAGTTTACATACAATATGTTGTACCTATTGGAAGTTTCCAGTTTGATCTATTTTGACATATGTACACACCCAAAGAGTCATCATCGTAATTAAGATGGCAAACGTCTCCATCATTCATAAACGCTTTCTTATGCCCTTGTGTAATCCTTTCTTCTCCTTCCCACACTTTTCCACTGTTTCAGGCAACCAACTAGTGTGCTTTTTGTCATGTCGCTTACCTTGCATTGTATAGAATTGTATGCATACAGTTATGAGCCCCATATTGACATTGAGGTCAACCAAAAGCCACATAAACAGTGGTGATCCCTTACAATTATAATGGAGCTGAAAAATTCCTGTCTCCCAGTGACATCATAATGTGACAGAACAATGCATTACTTGTCTGTTTGTGCTAATGTTGGCATAAACAAACCTACTGTACTGCTAGTCATATAAAAGTATAGCACATATGATTATGTACAGTACGTAGTACTTGATAATGATAAGAAATGATGATGCTACTAATTTATGTATATACTATATCTTTTATCATTATTTTATAGTGTAATCCTTTAAATTATTATTATTTTAAAAAAGTTAACTGTAAGGACAGGCTCGGTGGCTCAGCCTGTAATCCCAGCACTTTGGGAGGCCAAGGTGAGTGGATTGCCTGAGCCCACGGGTTCGAAACCAGCCTGGGGAATTTGGTGAGACCTCATCTCTACAATAAATAAAAAAACTAGCCGGTCGTGGTAGCACGTGCCTGTAGTTCTGGCTACTTGGAAGGCTGAGGCAGAAGGATCACTGGAGCCCAGCAGGTGAATGCTGGGGTGGCCGTGAGTGTGCCACTGGGCTCCAGCCTAGGCGACAGAGTGAGACTGTGACTCAAAAAAAAAGTTAACTGTAAAAAAAGCCTCAGGTAGATCCTTCAGGAGATATTCCAGAAGATGGTATTGTTATTATAGGAGCTAGCAGCTCCATGCACATTACTGGCCCTGAAGACCTTCCAGTGGAACAAGATGTGGAGATGGAAGATGGAGATATTGATGATCCTGACCCTGTGTAGGCCTACGCTAATGTGTGTGTTTGTGTCTTCATCTTAAACAAAATGCTTGTAAATAAACAAACAATAAAAAAATTTCAAAAATTAGAAAAAATATAGTATAAAGATAGAAAGAGGAAATATGTTTGTACAGTTGTACATGTGTTTGCAGTTTAAGCTAAGTATTATTACAAAAGAATCAAATTTTTAAAAATTCAAACATTTACACGGTAAAAATTATGGTAAGCTAAAGTTAAGTTATTACTGAAGAGAGAAAAATAACTTTAAGGATTGATAGTGGCGGGAAACTATGGTGGGGCAGGGAGGGGAAGGGAGGTGGGATTAATGGTAGTCGATATCTGTTTGGGGATGGTGGGGCACACCTCATCAACAAGTGTACCTGAACAATGCCTATTTGTGTACCTAACCCTTAACTGTACCCCACAATTTTAAAATAAAAAATATGTTAAAAAAAGAAAAATAATTTTTATAAACAGGATAGCCCAAGTACACAGTGTTTTATAGAGTCTATAGTGGTGTACAGCAATGGCAGAGGCCCTCACATTCATTCACCGTTCACTCTGACTCACTCAGGGCAACTTCTGGTCCTTCAAGCTCTGTTTATGTCAAGTGCCCTATACAAGTATACCATTTTCACCTTTTATACTGAATTTTTACTGTACCTTTTAAGGTTGAGATATGGTTAGACATACAAGTACCGTTGTGTCATGATTGTCTACAGTATTCAGTATAGTAACATGTTGTATAATGCATTGCTTAGTGGCAATAGGCTATGTGGCCTACGTGTGTAGAAGGCTATACCACCTAGGTTTGTGTAAATACACCCTGTGACATAATGACACAATTGCTTAAGTACACATTTTCATAATGTATCTCCATTGTTAAGTGATGTTTGTGTATGGAATCATACAGTATACATTCTTTTTTATCTGCTTTCCTTTATTCAACACACTTATTTTGAAATCATCCATGTCAGTGCATAGATCAATAGTTTATTTCTTTTTATTGCTGAATAACTGTGCATTGTGTGGATAGACCATGTTTTGTTCATCCGTTTACCTACACATGAGTCTCCATTTTTTAACCATAGTATATCAGAATATCCATCTGTAATGATATATGATATTCTTTATGCATGCAATTCACATTTTTTGTTCCAATAAAAACACATATTTACAAAATTAGATTAGTCACTTGCAAATGATAACTTATTTTTTGCTCTAAACATAAGAGTCAGCTTCCCTAAATAATACCTTTACTACTAACAGATGAATTTCCTAACAACGTTACTGATTTGCTTAAAATTTGATGACTCCCTACCACCTGGGTGGAACTCAATAACTTTTTGTAAATTGTAAGGAATATTTTCTTCTCCCCATTTTGTACAATTTTCCTTTCTACCACCAATTCATTCATCTCAAGATGGTAACCAAAGTTTCCTTTGCCCTCTGTCTTAGGGGCTTTTATCTTGTGGAACCAAAATGGGAAGTTATTAGGCCAGCTAAATACTACTAAGATCCAAATTTCTGGAGCTTATGAAAATTGAGGGAATTGTAGGGAGAATCATTTCAGAAGGGATAGGTTGGAGGAAAGAGTTGTCTGGGAATTTGAAATAGCTGAGCCGAGAAATATTTGTAGACCTTACATCATGCCGAGAATTCTGACTAGACTTCTACGGCTTTTGAAAACACCCAAGACCAGCTACTTGCAAACCTCATGCAAAGTCATTCACGACCATACCTCTGATGGTATGCTGAAGAACGTCAAAGAGGACTAAACAGTAAGACACATGGCCTTGGGAGCCTCAGCAAGACTTTGAAGTCAAGAATGACAATGAAGCATGGACAGAGGCGTATCATTGGCAACTACTGAGGAAATAATTTCCGCGGTCCTTTCTTTTAATGCTTGTGCACCACTTCCATTTGCTGTCTTTATAGGAACAAGACTTTTGCATTATACTAAATGTAGAAGTGGATATCCCTCAGACATGATTGAAATAGAATTTTCTACTAATTAGACATCTGAGAAATTGAAGCAGGTTATATTTAGTTTGGAAAAACAAAGAGAAAGTGATATTTTTTTTCACACCTGTGTTTTGGATTAAAAGTCACACTCTCTACAAATTAAGAGTATGTCTTACTACAAATAGCAAAAATATCAACCAACAGTGGTATAAGCAATAAAGGTGTATTTTTTTTTCTTCATATAATACCAATGTCAGAGATCAGCTGCTGGCACTAGTTCAGCTAATTTATATTTACCCTTGCCACACTTAGCATGCTGGTTCTTATCTCCTATTGATTTTTTAAAAAATCTTATGGCCACATGTCATGCCATGACAGACAAAGACATTGTGTAAACATTCAGGTCAAGAAGAAAAGGAAAATGTGGCGGCACCACTTCCATTTGTTCTCTTCATAGGAAAGTGGAAGATTTATTTGAAACTTTCCAAAGATTTCCACTTATGTCTTGTTCTCAAGAATTGTTTCATCTGAGCACATCTAACTGTGATTCTGCAATAGTGAGTATCTATCTTTCACATAGACTTTAGTGGACCAGGGAGAAAGGGTTGGTATTAGGTGTGGTTCAGTCAATCTACTATATATATCAGTCATATGTTCAAATTCCAAAGTGGTCTGAATTCCAAAGTGGACTCCTCTAGTACAGAAGTCCCTCCACAGTCTAGCCCAGACTTCTTTTTCTAGTCCTGATTTCTGTTTAATCTAACAGGAATTCTTTTCCCTAGTAAGATTTTTCACTGTCCTTGAGATGCTTATGAAAAATTACAAATTCTAAACCAACAGTGGAATATGGCTTTATCCCTCAGAATATCTGTTAAAACTTGATGGTTTCATTGGTCTGACCAGCTAGAGCAAAGGCGGCTAAGCAATGAGAGGAGTAATCAGGGACTTGAAAGCAAAGTTTTAAATCTCTAAAAGGAAACATTGTCATATGGTTAGCCAGGGGAAAATATGCTCTACAGAGGAAGATGGAGTAGTTGCACATCTTAGCCTAGTCTCTAAGTGGAGCAATAACAAATAAATGTCCTATGCACTTGGGAGTCAAATTTCACAATTTGTGAGAGAAAATAACTATCAATCTAGAGTCAATCAGTGAACTCAAGCTAGACTGATAGTGTTCCCTCCCCAAAAGACGGTTTGTCACCTATGTGAAGCACTGCAAACATTATCTAAAAGAAAACAATTTAATCACAGGCTCAAACAATTCCTTCAGTCAATATCAAAGCACAGAAGCCTATAATTGAAAAAAAATCACAAGCATGAAACCATGAAAGAGTCCAAAGAAACTACAAAAATCAGATTCGCCAAAATTTTAGATATTGGAATGATCAACAACAGATACATAAAACAATCATATTTTATGAGGGGGAGCAAAAACCCCTGGAATTTATTTGTTAAAAATTGTGTATTTATTTTTACATGTTTAAACTTCAGTCACCTTCAAAGTACTCTCCATTTGATGCAATACACCTACTGAGACACTTTTTTCACTTCTCAAAACAGTTTTTGAACTTGTCAATTTTGATGTCTTTTAGTGCTTCTGACATTTTTTGTTGTTTGTTTGACCTCTTCCACATCAGCAAAACATTTCTCTTAAGAACCTTTTTCATTTGGAGAAACAAGAAAAAGCCATTTGGGGTAAAATTGGGTGAATAGAGAGTGGGGGCGAGAAAGACATGCCATTTTGGGTCAAAAACTGCTGAACACTCAATGAGGTGTGGGCAGGTGCATTTTCATGGTGGAAGAACCAATCACCTGTTTGCCACAATTTGGGACATTTTTTCCACAAATTGTGATACCACCTTCTCAAAACCTCCCAATAAAAACTTTGGTTGACTGTTAGATCTGGAGGAGCAAATTCCAAGTGTACTATATAGGCCTGCCCTCCAAAAGATAATTCCACTTTTTTGGGTCCTCCCTTGTATATAGTTAAAACGTAAAAAGTTTCAAAACTGTTGGAAAAAGAGTCATATAGAAATCTCAGTGTTAAACTATAAAATCAGAATTTCAGTGGACATGTTTAAAGACTACATACAGCTCAAGAGATAATTGATGGATTGGGTGATAGATTGAAGAAATAACATGGAATCCAATACCCTCTACTTCTAGTTGAAAGCAATCAATGGAAAGCCAAGGCAGAGGACTGGAGGGAGGAAGAGGAATGAAGTAAGGATAGGAAATTAATTGCCTACCTCTCTGCAAATTGCCTTAGTCTAGCTCTATCCTTCCACAGAAGGTCACTGCTTATCTCATGGTAGTCTGCAATATATAACTCTCTGACCTTCTGAGTTTTGGTGACCACTCCATTCCATAGTTCTTTAGGGCCTAGGGATAGTATCAGAGTCACTGTTGCTAGATTTGGTTGCTGTATGTCTCATGGTTACCATTCATTTTTTCAGCTTTTAATAGACAGTATTTATACAACCTCTTTTTAAAATTTGAGTGTTCCACTTATTTTTTGTTTTCTATTCATATAAAGAGAAAGGAAGGAGAGAGTGAGACAGTCTAGTATGAATATAATCTGAATTTCAAAAGGAAACGAGAGGAAAAACAATGAAAAATATAATAATATATAAAAATATAAACACATGAAAACTCATAAAAGATAATGATCCTCAGATATGGGAAGCAAAATGAATACCAAATAGCATAAATAAAGATAAATTTAGCTTGTATATAACAGACACTGCATAAAAGACTCAAAGAAAAAGAAAAGATCTTGAAAGCTGTCAGAGTGAAAAATGGATTACACATAAATAAACAAACAGTAGTTAGATTGATGCCTTTCTTCTTAATGGCAACAAAGAAAGCCAAAATCTGTGGAATAATAGATTTTAAAATCTAGAATGATAGACTTGGGGAAAATATTTCAAGGATGAGGGTAAAATGAAGGCAGTTTCAGACAAATAAAAACTGAGAAACTTCATTACTTACAGACTATACTAAAGGAATTTTTAATGACTGTAGCAAAAGAAGAATAATGATCTCTGAAAGAAGATCTAAGAAGCAAGAAATATAGTTAGCTTAGAAAATGGTAGGACTGTGGAGAAGCCTAAACAAATCTCAACTACATAAATTAATAATAAAACATCTAATTTGTGGAGTTAAAGAGATAGATTTAAGAAGGGACAAGCACGGTGGCTCAAGCCTATAATCCCAGCGCTTTGGGAGGCCGAGGTGAGAGGATTACCTGAGCTCACGGGTTTGAGACCAGCTCCCGCAACTTGCAACCTGGCGAGATCACATCTCAACAATAAATCAACAAATTAGCTGGGCATGGTGGTGGGTGCCTGTAGTTCCAGGCAGAGGCGGAAGGATCACCTGAGCCCAGCAGGTTGAGGCTGCAGTGACCAACAGAGTGAGACTCTAACTCAAAAACAAAACAAAAAAGATTTAAAAATCTTAGACAGCAGTGACATATAATTTGAGAGGTGCATATTGCTGTAGATTAAATAAAGCTTCATTTATTGTGAGAACTACAGCTAGTGTGGAAGTTTATACACATAGGCTAGGCTTGTATTTCCATGGTAGAGATTTAAGGCAGTTATGGATAGGGCAATAATTCACAGGCAATTGTTGGTATCCACAAGTACCTGATAATTTACAGACCTCTCTTGTCCTAGAATCTCTAAAGCAAAGTGAAACTCTATAAAACCCCAAAGGACTGAGACAGTGAGGAGTTACCCATAGCCTGATTATTTGGAAGAGATCTCAAGAGTTGCTTTTTTCCCTGATTATTCATTTTTTTTTCTTTCTGGAAGCAGCTGGTAGGAGAGGAACTAGAAGAAATTTATATGCTGATCAGGCAACGTGATGAACTAAGAATGGAATTACCACCCAGAACAAGGGTTATCTTACTCTGCTTCAGGGTTTTCTTTAATTGAAATAGATTTCTCTTTATGCTTTATGCAGTTCTGTACCAGAGCAGACCAGCTTTTACGGGCAAAAAAGAAAGGTCATGGAAGTTACTCACTGATTTACTATTAGGACCTGTTCTGGAAAATGTAATGAATTCTGCCTCTTTGCAATGCCGGACCTTTCCAGATATTCAATTTGGTTTCATTTCAGTTTGAATGCTTCCTATGGACAGGGTCTGGTTTTTTCCAATAACCATCTTGGCACATGCTCAAGGACTGGCTAACTCTTCACTTACCTTGTTATTTCTTAATGATTTATTAAGCCCCAAATTCAAAGCCTAGACTTTTACTTTCTTTTCAACAGAAATAACTGACTTTGGCCTCGTGTTTCAAGGGCAATATAAGTAGCTTAATAACCTAGAAAGGGTTTCATCGTTTCTTTCATTCAACATTTTATCATTACCCGTGGGATATAAAAAATAAAGAGACTGTTTTTCACATTGATTTTCTTTGCTCAGAGCAGAATTCAGTCTTTGGTCTTACTTCAGAGACAAGAATAGGTCCCAATGCATCCAGTTGCTTTCCTGGAATCTTAACAGCTCTCAGTTCAGGAAGAGCATCAGAGGTGTGTGGCCCTTTTGGGGACTCAGATTCAACCACTAAGAACAAACTTTCAGGCTGCCTGTATGATGCTTACTAGCATTATGCTCTGACATAAATAGAATTTGACCTCTAAGAATATTTATTTGTTTTTCTCAAGGGAACTTCCTTCCATCTAGAACTTGAATCTCTTCCAGAGAATTTCTGTCATGCAATGCAAGGGAAAAACAATTTTCTAAGTAGAAATGTTCAAAACAATGTGGCACTGAAAATGAACTCTCTTAATCTCATTCATTTTTTGGAATTGACAGCCTTCACAGAATTAAGCACTTTTCTATGAAGAAGATATGGGATACAGGTAAGACCATAGATGGCCTTCACGCAATCTGGGATTATTTTTATTTTGCTGATAAGTAATACCTATCTTTAATGACAGAGATCTGTTAATGTGAAGTGGCATGGGTTTCTGGATTCTACAGAAAGCACTAAAACAGTTTTATGTTTTGTAAACCTAAAATATCTGCCTGCTCAGGTGACAATTCCTCGTCTTTGGGAAATAGAAAAAACATTTATTTTAAAAGCAAAGTTGTTAAAATTTAAACTAATTTCCTACTTTGGAAATAGTTTTCCTCAGGACATTATTTTTGTTGCAAAAAATAGCAAAATGCACAAAATATAAGTGTACAACTAGATAAATTATCATAAACTGAACACTCATGTAGTAAAATGCCCAAGTCAAAATAGAATGCTGATAACATCCCAGAACCACCTTCTGACTTCTGTCAATTATTCAATCTCCCTTTACTCCCAAATGTAGACATTATCTTGACTTCTAATATAACATTTTAGTTTTTCCAGCCTTGGAAATATATTTAATACATATACTACATATGTATATGTATACACACACACACCTATATGTAGATGTATGTATGTATATGTCTATTGGTAATATACTTAAGAGTAGAATTATGAGATCTTTGTGTATGTGTTTGTTCAGATTAGTAATGAATAAATTTTTAAAAATATAGTTTTATTCATTTACTCTCTTACAAGAGTATGAGTTCATGTTGCTCCATGTTCTTGGTAGTGTTTTCCTTACTTAGAGCTACAGCTTATCTAGAATAAGCTATAAGACTTAATGCACAAATTTCATCTCTTACCATACGTATATATAGAATAAAGAAGTCCCAGAGTTTCCACTTAAGTTTGGCATTCATTGATAATACACACTCATCTCTATACTATTTCCCCTACATTAAAATATAGCAGTCCAGCCGGCCGTGGTGCTGAAGCCTGTAATCCCAGCACTTTGGGAGGCTGAGGCAAGAGGATTGCCTGAGCCTGCAGGTTCAAGACCAGCCTGGGCAACGTGGCGAGACATCGTCTCTAAATAATAATCATAAAAAATTAACCGGTGTGGTAATGCATGCCTGTAGTTCTGGCTACTTGGGTCACTGGAGCCCAGCAGGTTGACGCTAAGGTGGCCATGAATGTGCCACTGCACTCCAGCCTGGGTGAGGGAGTGAGACTCCAACTCAAAAAATAAATAAAATAAAATAAAATAAAATACAGCAGTCATATTTTATGAGTTACTTTGTAGTTCTCATTTTTTATTTAACTGGTTCGGCTTCAGTAAAACTTTGCTTGATGGTGGGGAAGAAATGGAAAAAATTCTCTCTACTTAAATTTTCTTCAGACAAGGCCATGCACATGTTTACAGATTAGAAAATTAATATCAGTTTTGCACTATATAAGTGATATTGGACTTTGTAAATCCATTACTGATTTCTGATGACTATATACATTTTTTTCTCAAAATTCATCTCTAGAAATGACATTTTTAACATTACTGAATCATGTGCTACTTCAATCAGAAGCAATTTGATTTATGCATGAATTACAAAATTACCCTTTTATAATTACTCTTTTACCCTTGAGATTGTTTTAAAACCTCTTTTGAGAGCATTAATGTAATCAAGCATATAAGATACATATAGAAAACTACATCTGTATTAAAAAATTAAAAGTATTTGTTTTACATAAGTGATATAGAATATTAATTTCAATTAATATTCTCTAGTAAATATTTTATACAGATATTATTTTCAAAAAGCTATGGCAATAGTTGAACTCATGGCATCCATTGTTTATTAATCTGGTGAAAGACATAGTACTACTGTTTGGGTATGGTTTGTTCTTGCTAAAACTTAGATCAACATTTGGTTGCCAGTAGGGAGGTGTTGAGAGGTGGAGGATTTTGGATTATGGGGTGAATATCTTTTGAATAGCTTGGAGCTGTTCTCACTATAGTGAGTTCTTGCTCAAAGGAGACTAGATTTGTTCTCTTGGGAATGGATTAGTTCCCAAGAAAGTTGGTTGTTATAAAGTGGGACCCATAATGGTTTTGCTTCTTCCGAAGTGTCCCCCCCACCTTTGACTTTCTCCATTATGTTTTGATCCAGTGTGTTGCCCTTACCAGAAGATGAGCAGAAGCCAATGCCATGCCATTTGAACTTTCCAGCCTACAAAATTGTGAGCCAAATAAACATCTTTTCTTTATAAATCCCAGCCCCAGGTATTCTGCTGTGGCAATATAAACAACCTGGAGTAAGACACATGGTGGAGCAAATTTATATGGCTATAGATTTTTAAAAATTCGGTTGAATTAATATTAACATCTGTAATCATTTGTTAAAGCACAAAATCTTACATTCCCACTTTGTGTTGGGACCAAATTCATAAGTCAATAATATTTTACACATGACAGTAATTAAAATAAAATGTGGCTAATACTAGTGTGAAATAATTATTAAATCATAGTTAATTTATAGTAGCTTAAATTTAAGGAGTGAAAGATTAATACAATTAGGCTGGACACAGTCTTTTTTAAAAAAGCATTATTAATGACATTTTCATGGGTCAATTATCTTTACTGAAAAATCAGATAACTTAAATCTAGTATTTTAAAAACGTATTGTATTTTTAAATTCAATATGACTACATTGAAATCTCTTTTCCTACTCTTATCTTCTAAGTCCTGTTTTATGCCTAGCTAACATTTGGCTTGATTCTTCCATTAAAACTGTAGTGTGTCTGAAAATAAGCATATAATGTTTCCCTCAAAATGGAGGTCCTCATTTCTGTTTCTGTTTCATCTGAAATTTTAGAATTCCTTTGACTTCTCATCTCTTACATCAACTCATTTCTGACAGGTCACTTATTGACTCAACTATATCATCGTGTCCATCCTCATAGCCCTCATTAACTCTTCTGAATCCATACTGATATCCTAGTAGTTTCTCTGTCTTTATCATTTTCAGTCCATATTATGTACCACTGGGAGATTTATTTTTTAAAAATATTATTTGCAGCCGGGCTCGGTGGCTCAGCCTGTAATCCCGTGCCTTTGGGAAGCTGAGGTGAGTGGATTGCCTGAGCCCGCGGGTTCGAGATCCACCTAGGCAAGCGAGACCTCATCTCTACAATAAATCAAAAAATTAGCCAGGCATGGTAGCGCGCACCTGTAGTTCCAGCTACTTGGAAGGCTGAGGCGGAAGGATCGCTGGAGCCCAGCAGGTCGAGGCTGCAGTGGCCGGGAGCGGCCACTCCCGGCCACTGCACTCCAGTCTGGGCGACAGAGTGAGACTCCAACTCAAAAAAAAAAAAAGAGAGTGGGGAGACAGCCCACAGACAGGGGGAAAATATTTTCCAACTGTTTGACAAAGGCCTAACATCCAGGATCTACAAGGACTTCAAGCATTTTGAAAATAAAAAAACAAGCAGTTCTATTAAAGAGTGGGCAAAAGATATGAATAGATACTTCTCAAAAGAAGACATATGAGCAGTCAACAGATACATGAAAAAATGCTCAGTCTCTCTAATCATCAAAGAAATGCAAATTAAAACTACATTGAGAAACCACCTAACTCCAGTCAGGATGGCCATCATCAATAGCTCAAAAAACAACGCATCCTGGAGAGGATGCAGGAAAAAGGGAACACTTCTACACTGTTAATGGTAATGTAAACTGGTACAACCTCTGTGGAAAACAGCATGGAAATATTCTTAAAAGATTTAAAATCAACCTTCCATATGACCCAGCAAACCTCCTTTTGAGGATATGTCTGGAAGAACTCAAATCATTCTACAAAAAAGATTCCTGTGCATCCATGTTTATTGCAGTGCTATTCAAAATAGCAAAAAATTGGACCCAAGCATACTGCCCATCAAAAGTAGACTGAATTTAAAAAATATGGTACATATATAAAACGAAATATTGCACAGCCATAAAGAAGGACAAAATTATGAACTTCGCAGCAACTTGGATGGATTTAGAGTTTGTAATTCTAAGTGATCTGTCACAGAAACAAATAACGGAGTACCACATGTTCTCACTCCTAAGCAGACTGCGAACAATGATCACAATACTATAAGAAAGGGATAGGCAGTAGTGGGAAACTGCCAGGGGAGCACACTTCATCAATAAGAGCACTTGATCTCAAACCAGGTGATGTGGGAACCAAAGTGAGGTTGAAACTTTAACTGTACAATGACCATTTGTATACCTAACCCTGAATTTTACCATGCTTCTTTAAAATAAAATAATTAAAAAGAAAAAAACAGTTCGGAGGAGCAGAAATACCACCGATATTTGGGGCATTGTAAAAGATTTCCCAGAATTGGCAACAACATTTGAGTTTGATGAATGCATAAAACTAGACTAGGAGAAGCATCATTAGAATATATCTTAGGTGACAGAAAAGGGATAGAGTGATCAAAGTTGGTAAAAGTAATGATCAAAAAAATATTGGGCAACAAGGTTGTTCTGGGATTATTTCAAGTGACATTGTAAAAGTTATTTTAACCCTCCTGTTAACATACATTGTCTGTTAAATAAATATGCTAGAACACATAAGTATAATTTCCCCTAATGCAAATGATAATTCATGATAGTTTACTATGTAAAATTCACTGAATTCAC
>CAUYQG010077945.1:0-10689 GCA_963574415.1 Tarsius wallacei | reverse complement strand
TAGTAAAATTTGAAGTCTGGTAATGTGAAACCACCTGCTTTTTTGTTTTGTTTTCTTTTCTTTTTTCTTTTTGCTGATGATTGTTCTGACTATTCTTGGTCGTTTGTGTTTCCATATGAATTCCTGTATTGTTTTTTCTAGCTCTGAGAAGAATGTTGCTGGCAATTTGATGGTTCTTGCATTAAATCTGTAGATTTCCTTAGGTAAGATGGTCATCTTCACAATGTTGATTCTTCCAAACCATGAGCATGGGATATGTTGAAATTTGCTTATGCTTGATTTATGGCCCAGCAGGGTTCTTCCACTTCTGATAGTGGCCAAATGCCTCCCAACCCACAAGTCCTCTAGGCTATTTTAACTGTCACTCAAGACATGGATGGAGCAAGAAGAGACTTGATGTCCCATGGTAGACAGTGGGACTCCAAAAGACTTATTTGCCAAGTCTTAACCAGTTTGGGGCAAATGGTGCTCTGCTTCAGGAAATGGAAAGCAGCAGGGCCTCTCCATTTCAAATCATTACATCAAAGATTGAGGAGGGCTTGGGAAAGATGGAAGTGTAGCACTGAATTTTCGGAATCTCTTGAAATCCTCTCACGGAAATAGCTCAAACAAAACCAAAACCTGCAAAACCTTTACCCACAAACTAGAGGACAAAGTTCTTCCTCTGAACCCCAACACAGAGGGTGGGGCAAACCAACAGGCACCAGACCTGCCAGGTATGACCACCAGCACAAGAAGGAGTGGCCAACAGGAGGTCTTTAAGGGGCCAGCCAGTGTTCACTGGAAAATAAAGTGAGCCAGTTTGAGATCAGCAGCCAAAATGGTGAGGGGTGTACCCAGTCCCAAAGTGAGTAATTACAGGGGTCAGTAGTAGAATCTGAAGGGGTGAAGCAGCCTAGCCCCTCTACACTCTTGAACCTGAGAAGTCAGAGTTCCTTTCTGGGATGAGCTTATCACAGAGGAGAAACTGTCAGGAGAAACAACAAACACAAAGAATAAAAGTCAGGAAAGGGAGCAGAATCAGGAAATCTGGAAAGCAAGCCACCATGTTTTTGATACTTTTTTAAACAGGCTGGAGAAGGCAGCTAATGCCAGTAATCCCAGCGCTTTGGGAAGTTGGGGGGAGTGGATAGCTTGAACCCAGGAGTTTGAGGCTAACCTG
The DNA here is from genome assembly GCA_963574415.1 of Tarsius wallacei. Lineage (NCBI taxonomy): Eukaryota > Metazoa > Chordata > Mammalia > Primates > Tarsiidae > Tarsius > Tarsius wallacei. Next base: position 9,527 of record CAUYQG010077945.1, on the reverse strand, counting down.
GACAACACAGGCAGACCTTATCACGCACGCACACACACAAATGCTTGGTGTGGTGATGCCTACTGTAGTCTCACGTACTAGGGAGGCTGAGGCAGGAGGATTGATTCAGTGCATGAGTTCAAGGTTTTGGTTAGCCCTTATCATGCCGTTGCTTTCCAGCCTTGGCAAATGTGTGAAACCCCAACTCAAAAACAATAAATAAATAAATAAGAAATAAACTGATAGAGAAAATAAAAGTGAATGAACATAATGTGTAATGTCTTAAAAACAAGTAAAACATTTTAAAATCAGGAGATAAAAATTATTCTAGAGAAATGGTGACTATAAAAGGCAAAACACCAGGCTAATTATTAATCCAGTAATGCAAATACTTATGGGACTTTAGTATACCATAAACAGATACCTCAAATCAGTAGGAGAGATTATTCAGTCACTCATGATACAATCAAGTTAGGGTAGAAATAAATAATTTCACCTGACTAATTTTCAAAGTGGCAAAAGGAGGTGTCTCTAAGGGAGCAGGAGGTGGATGTATTTGAAACACTGGGAAATGGGTGAATTTCCCCCTTTTGTGTCTTTCTAATGTTCTATGGTGAATCTGTTATTTCTGAGGTCTAAATGCCTGAGTTCAAATCCTAGCTCTCCTACTGGGATGAATTGAGCCAGGTAACTGGCAGAGAAAAAAATCTCAATAAATGTAACTTAGCATGGGAAACCACCTAAATGTCCAGCAACTGATGAACGGATAAGCAACGGGGTATAGTAATACAATAGAATACTTTACAGTAATGAAAAGAATGTAATACTGACACTCACTGGATCACAGATACACCTTTAAGCTGTTATGCTCAGCAAAACAACCAGATACCAAATCTCACATTTGATTCAATTTATTTGAATTGACAGGAAAGGCAAATCCACAGGAAGAGATGGTTGCTTGGGGCCACTGGGAGGATGGAAGAGGGAATGACTGACTGGTGATAGATACAGGGTTTTCTTTTGTGGCTGAAAAATGTAATCTATCCGATAGTTGTACCAACTCATGAATGTACCGGATGCCACTGAATTGTATAATTTTGTTATGCAAATTATATCTCAAAATTTTTTAAAAAGTAATCACTGATTGTCCATGTTGGTAATGCACTGCTTCATCATCCTTTTCACCCTCTTAATTCCTTTCCTGCCCTCCCACCACTACACCCAACCCTCTCTACTTTGCACTATGACTCGAGGCCACCCAAGTTTACCTCTGGGCTCTTGGGCCTTGGCATCCTGTGGTTTGGGGGTGACACAATGTGCACATGCGCTCACCTCGCTCATCCCGTGGAAAGGTATTCTCCAAACTGATTTATCTCATGCACTTCAGTTGATGGCAAGAAGGTTCCACAAGCTGGTTTCATGGAGGGAGACACAGTGGGGGCCCCTCAACGTAATATTTAGGCCCTTCCAGAAGTTCGATCTTGTGTGCCGGTAACCTCCACATGCTGTGCTCTGAAAACCAGGTGGGCCGCTACAGGCACTTAAAAACACAAAGGACTTTGGGGATCCTCTACCCCTTCGCATGTGGTGTGACCCCAACCCATTGCTGAGCCTCACCAGTGGAGTGTGACCGTGATACTGGCTTTGTGTGTTGTAAATGTTACCCTAAATAGGATTTCTTGCTGGTCTTGTCATCATGGTTGAGTAAATGGTGATTTATATCCCAGCCCTTTTCTGTGTAGGCTTCAAACTGTGGTGATTTCACTATTGAGTCCCCAGGTTATCGGCTGCCCTAGGATTACTGGTGGCACTTCTCCCCTGGTACGTTCCCCTATGTTGTGTATTCATCTTTTCTGGCTATAATATATGGTTAATGTAGCCCAAACCTATTGAAGATGTGTCCTAAACCTTATTTTCTATAATGTGTACCTGGTAGGCCATGATGCGAGGTCATCCTCATGAGATTTTTTACATTTCTAATGGTCAGCCCAGACTCAGGTTACGCCATTGCCAACTTTGCCCAACTGGTTTCCTTTCAGTGCTAACCTCAGACTTTGTGTCAAACTTCTCCCATTATCTCCTTTCCTGATTTGTTTCATAAGCCCATAATATCTCTCTCTTTTTGGCCACTCTAGCCCTGGACCACAGTGTTACTTTCTTCTTTTTCCTCAGTTCTTATCCCCTTTCCCCTATTTTCCAAATCAACTTTCAATTTCTTCTTTCTTTCTTTCTTTCTTTCTTTCTTTCTCTCTCTCTCTCTTTCTTTCTTTTTTCTTATTCTCTTATTTTTTTTGAGTTGTAGTGTCACTTTTTGTCCAGGGTAGAATACAGTGGCACACTCACAGTCACCAGCCTCTCAAACTGCTGGGCACAGGCAATATTTCTGCCTCAGCCTTCCCACTAGCGGTAACTACAGGGGCATGTCACTATGCCTAACTAATTTTTTGAAATTACTCTAGAGAGGAGATCTCACCTAGTTTACCAGGCTGGTCTTGAACCACTAAACTCAAGCAGTCCTCTCACCTCTGTCTCCAAAAGTTCTGAAATTATAGGCATGAGCCACCGCCTTTGATCACCACATTCACCAAAGAAAAACCACAGATAACAGAATATCAAAAGTCAAGAAAATCTTTATTAGTGGCATATTGAACAGTTTTTTTTACCCTCTGTTTTAGTTTTCTTAAGTTTTAAAATAAACTTTGAGAAATTTTATCTCTTTATATGTAGAAAACTAGGTGGTACCAAAAAGGATACCAACAATCTTCACTACATCTACATTCTGTAGCCATGGTATTGGGAAATTTCCATATCGTTTTCCCTCTGAACAAAAAACTGCACTTTCCCCCAAGGGGTATATTTGGCGGCCTTTTGACATTCTTGTTGTGCCTGCGTCTTCATGGCCTCACATTCTGGCCTCTGCTCTTCTGTGATGGCTGTTGATATGACCGGGTCAGGAACAATAGGTTTCCTCCACGGCCTTGATTGGCAGCTGAAGTCTTCAAGTACATAATGGTTTTGAGGCCTGAGTGGTGCCTGGAACTTGGTGTCAGCAGGGAAAACAGGTTTCTTCTAGAGAGAAGTGCGAGGTGGTATTTTGTAGGGCCCGGGCCTAAATGTAGCAGACTGAGGGATAGGAGGTTGAACTGAAGTGTTTGAGCTGAGTCGGGTTTCGTTTGTTGAAATTGGCTGAGGTGGTCTGGCAGGACCCGTTGAAGATGTGTGTGTAGGAGCTGGTTGGGATGGATTCTCTGCAGCAGGCTGATCCAAGTTAGTAGTAACAGGCCTAGCAGAGTAAGGCAAAGCAGGCCTACGTGCGACCAGAGACTGTGGCCATAGAGGAGCAGGTCGAACTTGAGGTTTATTCAGAGTTGGAAAGGACAGAGGTACCAACTTGACCTTCCCAGGTGGTGGAAGCTCATCCTGGGATGGAGAGGGCCACTGATTTTCAGCATTGATGCTTGATTTGGGGACTTTTCCTTGCATGTGCTCAGTACCTTTACCCTCCTGTGGGGTATTCGGTTGTGACTTGAACGCAAGTGTTGGCTTGACGTCTTTGCTGTAGTTTGAATTTCCCGGGTCCAGGAGGAAGAGACTCCAGTTTTCTTGTCAATCGTCTTTCCCAGTGGATGGAAAACCTGCACAGACTCCAGCAATTGCATGCCTAGGCCAGCTCGAGGCTTGTTAACATCCTCTGGGCTAAACACAGGTAGATTATTTTTCCACTTTATCTTGGGATGGTTTTGCTCTTGTGCCTTGCTGGTGTTCCCTGACTGCTTACTCTCTTCGGATTCCCTGGTGTTGCTTTCTCTGGTTCTTATGGTCAATTTCTGTCCATGGCCCTTCATTTTACTAATTCTGCTGGATGGAGCTTTCTGAGGTGTGATGTCAGAATGCTTGGCCACATCCGCAGGAGGCCTGTCACCAGCTGTAACAGTAGAAACAGCCACTACTTCCTCTGACTGACTCTATGGGTTCTTTGGCTGGATTTTGGCCTCTGGAGCTTCTTTGATAGGTTGGGAAATCTTGCATTTGTTCATCCTGACTTCATTAGAGGGACCCTTTATGTCACTTGAGTTTTCCTGTATTTGATTCACTTTGATGGGTCTGGTCTTTTCGGCTTTGATTCCTGTGGAACCTTTGGGCAGGTCAAGATCTTTTAAAGAATCAAAGAGCGATGGAAGTCCAATAACCTCTGGCAGTGTGCTGATGTCTGCCAAACTGCCTCTCGACTCAATTCCACAATCAAGTGTCCCTTGATCCTCAAGACTTAGGCTGTTTTCTGGTAGATAGAAACTTTCAGAACAAGGATGTTTCTTGGGGCCCTGAGGATCAACGCTGAACAAAAGATGGTGAATATTAGGATTTTCTAAAGGGTGTAGTGGAAGGTCTTCATTTTCTGTTGGGTTCTGGTGGCACCCAGATGCTTGGAAAGCTTGGTTTTGATCTCACTCAAATTCCTATTATGTGAATAATCCTGGCTTTGGGGCAGGTCCAGATCTTTTAAGGAATCAAAGAGCGATGGAAGATGATTATCATCTGCAAGTGTGCTGATGTCTGCAAAACTGTTGCTAGACTCAATTTCACATTCAAGTGTGCCTTGACTCTCACGACTTAGGTTGTTTCTCTGAGATTGGAATGTATCCTGGTAGATTCCTGGATAGGAGCTTTCACAAAACTGTCCCCAAGCTCAGGTGATGAACTGATATCAATGATTTTGACAACTTTGCTATTCCAGGACTTGGGGAATTCTGGCTTTTGTAATGGACTAATGGTCTGACTTGAAGTTTGCAAAACAAGGGAAGACTCAATCTCCTGGGATGTTTCCATTACTAGAAAGGAATGAAGAAACAGGTCATTCTCTGGTAAGTGAGATACTCTACCTACACACCCATGCAGCACTCAGGGACCTTCCAATGTTGATTGAGCATTTGTGACTTACTCTTTTAAGGACCACGTCAAGACCCTGTATTAGGAGATAGGTGGTGGCTGTTCTAGTTGTAACTAGTTATTGATTGGTGTTTGCTAATTTTCTTTGTATTTTACCATGTTTTACAAGTCAAATGGAAAGTGAAAATAATATTGAAAGATGAACTGTTTTGTATAGCCTAGCATTTTTGTATGGTGTTTTTCCAGTTCTTTCCACTCTCCTGAGAGAATAAGAAGACTTTGGATTGTGAACAGAGAGTAGAGTTCTTTCTCATGAAATCATTATGTAAGCACTGCTTCTTATCCTGTTTCCTTTGGAATGTTTTTCTGAACACATGGTCTTACATCCTGGTGTCAGTTAAGAAACATTAAAGTTTCACTATCACAAAAAGAATCCTGAAGTGCTTTCCAATGACACTACTGCAATACCTTAGGGAAGAATGTTAATGAGAGTGTGGTGGTACAGGAAACTGATTAGCTAGGGCAGCAAAAAGCATGGTATTCTCTGGTGTAACTTTGTGGTTCTCTTACGTGTAGCATAGATGGCCATTATAATGTCCCCCTTCCCACTTGTTCAGGAATGCTCATGATGGCTCTAAAAATAGAGAACACAGAGCATGCGCAGTGGTTGGTCTGGAACTAAATTTTACCTATCTGTAGACTCACCACTTGTCAGATTCAGCTTTACCCTCCTTTGGTGTGCTGAGCTTATTCTTCTCCCTTCTTCCTGTTTGTACTCACCTTCAAGATGTGTTTCTGTGATGGGTTGAGCAGTCACAGAGCAGGAGTTTCCATAGTTGGAGGATGATGTCAGTGTATTTGTGGACTGAATCTCCTTTAGCACCATCACCATTTGTGGCTGAGCATCAGAGGTACTATATCCTGGGTATGATACAGAGCCATAGGATTGTAGGTAGGGAATAAGTGCTCCAGACACTGGAGGACCCACTGTGCCTTGATTGTAGTAAGGAATTTGGCCTCCTTCCTGAGAGGGGTGTGGCAGGCTATGTTCCTGGTGTGGAATTTGGGATAGTGTCCCTTAAACAAGGCTGGCAGACATGGATGAATACAGAGGGAACATAGCATTGACATATGAAGTTGTAGCATACTGAGCTGTCATAGACATGGAAGGACCAGCTGTGGCCTGGTCAATGACAGTCACAGTGAAGTCACTGATGGAAGATAAATTATTTTCAGTTCTTCTTGTGGTATCCCACTTAAAACTACCTGAATAAGAGGCAGCTAAAATGGAGATCTGACTCTGGGCAGCAACCCCAGACAGCATAGTTGTGCTGGAATATTGGTAAAGGTAGGAACCACACATGAGTGGTTGGAGAGAGGTGCCAGAGACAGTAGGCAAATGCCATGCTGAACTGACAGCTGGAGCAGACACTCTGGAGAAGTTGCAGACTCTTCCTGTTAGGGGAATGCATTGCTCACCACAGGACGAGAAAGCTGTATCGAATTTGCAGTTCCAAGGGAAGCTGGATTTTGGAAATTATCTGTAGGAAACAAGAAGGTAATGAAAAAACCTATGAGGATGCTTAGTTTGTCCTGTTTTTGAAAACAGCGTTATCTTAGGAGTTGTATACTCAATAAGCCTATTACACCGATATTCACTGAGATACTCAATGCCAAACAGTGTATGGTGGCTGTAAGTGCTGGAGCAGTTTGGTCTTTCTCTGTGGAACTGATTTCGCAGGCAATGTGTACACATGACAAATGGATACAAGACCCAGATGGTATTGTCGATACATTGTTCCTAGATAGAATCAACCTTGAATCAACCCTGAGCCTGAACTACTACTCACTTGTATTTCCTAGCATTGAAGACATTAGAACTAGGAGGTTTTGATAAAATTGTTTTAACATTTTCCTTTTATGTATGAGAAAACTGAGGTTCAGAAAGGTCGGATTGACCTGTTCATGTTTAATGTGAGTATCATTATCAGCTTTCAAAACCTGATTTCTTGCCAGGAATTAGCTCTGAGCAAAGACAAGAAACTGGGAGAAATAGATTTTTGGTTTGTTAGACATAGTAGCAGCTCTTACTATTGTCATCTTTAGAATTCACATGTAACTCAGGCTAGTTAGTCTACTGGGTTTTTCTTTACCTAAATCAAGACTGGTTTCTAATTCTAGGTCATGATAACTGCCCGAGAGTTGGATCTCAAGAAAAACTATTTGAAATAAAAAATAACTCTTTTAAAACTGTCTTTTGGGTAACTTATTTATGAAGTGATTGTTATAATAATGAGTTGTCATTCATAGATGCTTAAAAGTGATATTTCACAAGATTTATATAAAGGAAGACAGAAACTTCTGGACAGACAAAAGAGAAAAGTTATGAAAAATGTATATAATATCACAGAACAATAAAGAATATGTGGATATTTATGAAAATCAAGGTATGTAGCCAGCATCAAAGTATAGTAAATTACTAATAAATGTAGTTCTGTTATTTGAATAGGCAGTATTATAACATTAACTGTGATCTATTTTAATGAATGTATGAACCAAGAAACAACACACCAACAGAAGTTGATTTGGAATGACTTTCTAAACAGTACCAATAGACAGCAAGATGTTTGAGTAAAAAGCACGTAGCAAGCAGCAAAATATAGTCATTATGAATGTACAGATAGCCATAATATATGTAGACAAAAGTTTCAATAAAAACTGGCACATGGTACTGCAGAAAGAAAAAATACTGACACAAAGTAGAAGGCAAGACTATAGGTGTAAAGGAGGTCCACTCTCCTTTAAACTCTGAGTATTACCCAGCAAGTGACAGATATTAATCCTAGTGAGAATGGATATTTAAGATAACATAGACTGATAAGCAGAAAAGAATATTTAAACGACATCATGCAATTTTCTTATATTTATCATCAAAACCTAGATATAATCATCTTTAGCATTCAGGAAAATGTCATTCCCAAAGTGTAAAAAAAAAAATTATTGCTGGAATTTATTGAACAATGCAAATAATTCCAGCACATTGTTTTGCATACAAATGGAATTAGAGATGTGACTTTTTATTCTTAGGTAGGTATTTCATTTTATTCTTGGTCTAAAATCAGTTATTGGTTAATCAGTATGTACTCTGTTTTAGGAATAAAATTATTGTAAAGAGGAAAATCAACCTTTACTTTAAATCTACTTTCCATAAAAGGAATTTGTTCTCCTGATGAAAGTTAATAGTCTAAAAGATTTAATAATTGGTAATTGGGGAAAACCTTATACAGTTTGAAAATCAGAAGAAATAAAACATGTCATATTTATTTTCCATAGCCTTTTACATAAACATCTTTATTAGTTTGTAGTTTAGAGAAACCATCACTTCCAAACATTTGTCTAATAGATTCATATTCAAAATGGTCCAGTGTCATGCTCACTTTGGTGGGGCAAATTCTAACATTGGAACAACACAGAGAAGATTAGCATGCCCCCTGGGCAACGGTGATATGCAAATTCATGAAGTGCTCCATATTTGAAAATAACAATAACCGGGCAACCACCCTGGGTCCCCTCCCACTGTGGGAGCATTTCTGTCCTCTCAATCAATCCTGCTTTAAAATAATCATTATCATCATCATCATCATCATCATAACTGTCAACTGTCTTCTGTGTTCAGAGAGGCAATAGAATAGGGCCCCACAGCTGAACATAACTTTTCTGATAGGCTGCATCTCCTAATGTTACTCTATTCTGCCCTTAGTTTCCTTCCCAGTCCATTAATCTAAGCATCTGCAAAAACTTGTGTCATTTTTCTTCCTCTGATTAGGTTTCCACTCATTGCTCTTTCTACGTTAAAATATTTGGTTCTGTTCAACATTCTATCCCAAATGACATCTTTTTTTCTTTAAAAACAGCTCTGTCTCATTCTTATATTCTTATTTCCCTCATTTTGTATTTTCTCCCCTATGTCAGTTCCTGTCGGCTGGTGCTTAATGAAACTGTCCCAAACTTCCTTAACCAGGAATATAGACCACCTTGTAAGCCAGTTCTCTCTATTCTTTCCCATTATTCTCTTTTTTTACCTGTTTAAATGGAAAGTGCCAAAACATGGAAGAATGACTTTTTGAACATCACTAAGTTTAAAATACTAGAGTTGAGATATTAGTTGAAGGAGAATATAACTGATGAAACATCTTGAATGTATTGCAAGTTTTCTACACCACCTAGGTTTTCTCTGTTTCTGTTGAAACGCCCTCTTAAAAAGTCCCTGATTTTATTGTTAATATGTACGTCCTGTAAAACTCAAGGTTAGAAAAGAAGGGGATCAAAGGTAATTAAAAATTATTACTTCATGTAATAGATGAGGAAACAGATCTTGACTCATCGTCATGTAAGTGATTTACCCATAGTCACACAGCTAGTGACCATCCAAGCCAAAACTGAAATTAAATCTCCAGATGTCTAGGTCAAATCTTGGACTCATAGTCCAAGGACTTTTGACTACTACTGAATTTAGGAGTGGAATTTAATGAAAAACTTTAAAAGGGTCTTTCTTATCTGATATGGTCAGAGAAGAGGAAACATCAATTATAGAGATAAGGGATGAGGAGTTGGTACTAGAAGTTGTGTGAGTAGCTGAAGCCGAAGAGCACATGTGTTCA
>CAUYQG010077939.1:0-23283 GCA_963574415.1 Tarsius wallacei | reverse complement strand
AGTTCATGCTGGCTGCGCCCCGGGACCTGCAGGTGCTGATCAGGGAGAGTGGGGCCCGGAGCTGCCGGGACCTGGAGGCCGTGTTGAGGGCGGACCAAAGGCCCCGCAAGTGGGTGAGCAGGGCAGCGCGGGCAGGGCTGGAGGGGGCCCAGGCGCTCGGGGTCAGGGCCTCAGCCGAGGAGGGCTGGCCCAGGGGTGCTTGGCCGAGGCTGGGGACATCCTTGGCTGCCACCCAAGGGGAGTCACGAGGCTGCTGGACTCCATCCGGCTCGGGGCAAGCCATCAGGACAGAGGGGTGCCTAGCTTCAGGGGTCAGCCAAATGAGAATGGGTTGTAGGTGGTCGGGCAGGGGCTCAGAGACCCCAGAGCAGGTGAGGCCAAGGTCAAGAAAAACAGGGAGGATGCCAGGCCACCTTGGGTGTGGGAGGGAGGCAGGGAGGGGCCTGAAGGTTGCTCGAGGAGTCCTCCCATGACGAGGCTGTATCTCCCATCCTCACATGAGCCCTGAGTTCCACCAAGGAGACTTGGATTCATCCAGAAACTGTCTTCTTTCCTCTCACTGGGTTTGGAGACCCTTTCATGCACAAGAGGCCATATTTATGGAGTTTCATTTTGTTTTGTTTCTTGGGTCGGGGTCTCACTGTCGCCCAGCCTGGAGTGCAGTGGCACAATCAGGGCTCACCACAGCCTCAACCTCCTGGGCTCAGACCATCCTTCTGCCTCAGCCGCCCATGTAGCTGGGACTAAGGTGAGCGTCACCATGCCCAGCTAATTTTTAAGAGAACTTTTGTATCGATAAGGTCTCGCTCTGTTGCCCAGGCTAGTCTCCCACTCCTGGGCTCAAGCAATCCTCCCGCCTCAGCCTCCCAAAGTGCTGGGATTACAGGCATGGGCCACCATGTCAGGCACAGTATTTGTGTAGTTTGTAAGATATTCCAGGCACCGGGCACGTGCTGGAGATGAGAGGGACAGTAATCCGGAAGGGACTGCCCCACCTGCAGAGCTAATTCCTCCTCCAAGAAGACAGGTCTCCATCAAGCAATGACAGCGGAGGCTGAGGGCCGAGGCCGGACGCATGCAGGCAGTCAGAGAGCTGCGCTCGGGCTCCCAGGGGCGTCTGACTGTGGTCTTTTTCTCCGCAGTCGGTAGTCAGCATCCAAGGACAGGATTTTCTTGTGCGGCATTCAGACGCTGAGTTGGTGGAAGCTGCGGCCCGTGACACTGGTGACAGGAGAGACTGGCCTTGCACGCAAAAACCCTCTGAGGACAGGATCCTTCCCGAGGAGAGCCAGGTCAGCTCGGAGCTGCAGACCCTGCCAGGGACCTGTGAGCCGACAAGGGGCCAGGCGAGTGTGGGGCCCTGGGGCAGCGGAGGAGGGACAGGGGGATATGGAGTGTATTGCTGGACCGATGGGGAGGTTTGGCCGGGGACACGGGTGGACCCATCGCAATGGCCGTATGGCGTCCCTGGTCTCTGAGCCATCGTGGGGACACACACTCATCTACTCTGCGCTTCCAACACGAGAGCTTTTAGCACTCAGGGTGGGAGGACGGGAACAGTGTCCCTGGAGGGAGGGGTCGGTGAGCACCAGTGAACAGAATTCCATGTTCCCGTGGCCAGTTTCCTCCAGGTCACACCATGAGACCAATGGCCAAAGAGCCCATGTTCTGAAGACAGTCAGTGTGTTGGTCCAGGGGTCTCAACGGGGGCGATCTGCCCCTCAGGAAGCTTCTGGTGATGTCGGGATCATCCTTGGTTGGCCTTTCCTGGTGGTGGGTGTTAACAGCACCTAGTGGGTATGATGCCGCATATTCTATGATGCATAGGGGAGGACCTCCACCCCCCGGGAAGGACGATCCAGCCCTAAGGTCAATAGTGCCAGGTCGAGCCAGCTTGACCTAGAGTCAGGAATGACTTGGAGGTCTGGAGAGCACAGATGAGAGACCCAGGCCGTGTTCCTCTGGGGGATGGGTGGCCCCCAGGAAGTCTGGCCACTTTCCCAAAACCATGCTGTTAGGAGATCTGGTGGGTCAGGAGAACATGCTCCACCCCCAGGCTTGGTTGTAATTCCACTTGGTTGTCCACGGCAGGGAGGGGACGTCTTCTGGCCAGAGACCGGCCCCATCAGAGGTAACCTGGAGGACCGGAGACCCCAGCCGACCTCGGGGAAGGAGCTGAAGGAGGACTGCAAGGAGACACCCGAGCGTCCCAAGGGTCCCGGTGAGTAGGGGGCGCGGAAGCCGGGGGGCCCGTGCCTCCTCCCGGCCTGGGCCCAGCGGGAGTCCGGCCTCGTTTCTGGTCCCGGCCCTCCACTGCCCAAGCTTCTCCATGGCGTTGGGGGGAATGTCTCGGCCACCATCAGGGTGGGGTGCCCACGAGCTTCTCACCCCTGGGCTGCCTTCCCGAACCGTCCTTCCCTTCTTCCTGCAGACCCCGAGAGGGCAGAGCACGGGAAGGAGCCCCGGCAGAGACCCTCCGAGCGAGACGCGGACGCCCACAGGCCCCCCCCGCGGGGTCCGGAGAGCGCAGCCTCGATTTCCCGCGGGAACCCGGGCCGCGTCCGGCGTCCGAGAGGCCCCCGAGGGGGGCAGCCCGGCGGCCCCTGCGACTCCCGGGAGGAGCCCCGCCCCGACGCCCCGGCCCCCGCCGGGCCCGTCCCCGAACCCGCGCGCGCCCCGGACCCCCCTGCGCGCCCCCCCGCGGTCCCCGCGTGCGAGTGCGGCGTGTGCGGGAAGCGGCTCCGCTACCCCTCGCAGCTGCGGCTGCACCTGCGCTCCCACTCGGGCGAGCGGCCCTTCCGCTGCGCCTGCGGGAAGGGCTTCCTGCAGCCCTCGGACCTGCGCGTGCACCGGCGCGTGCACAGCGGCGCGCGGCCCTTCGCGTGCGGCGTCTGCGGCCGCGCCTTCGCCCACGCGTCCACGCTGCGCGGCCACGGGCGCGTGCACACCGGCGAGCGGCCCTTCGCGTGCGCGCTCTGCCCGCGGCGCTTCGGCCACCGCGGCAACTTGCGCGTGCACGAGCGCGTCCACTCGGGCGCGCGTCCCCACGCGTGCGCCCGCTGCGGGCGCGCCTTCCGCCAGCTGGGCACCCTCCGGCGCCACCTGCAGACCCACGACTAGGCCGGGCCGCGCCGCGGGGGCGGCACGCCTGTCGCCGTGGGCCGAGGGCGGGTCCGCCGAGGTCAGCGCTTGGGCCGGATGGGTTCCCAGATGGGAGTCGCGTCGCGGACGCCGGAACGCACTCCTCCCCGCACAGGCTATGTCGGCCTCCTGACGCCTGGTTTCTTCTGCGCGTCTTCCCTGGTTTCCGCCGCTGGTCTTAAGCGAGGTCTCTGGGTTCCGGTGTTTCGTGTCCGAAAAGGGAGCTGCCGAACTGACGTCTGGGCCTGTTATTTAGCTACAGGGGTGGGTGGTTCAGTGGGTGGCCGGATTCGGCACATGTCTGACAGGGGATGAAATTTGAGTTTCAAATAAACGACACTTTTTCCAGTTTCTCTGTGTTCCGAATGTTCTTTTAAAATTCAGGGAATGTTTTTTGAGGTCTGGTCTCACTCCGTCCCCCAGGCCGGGCTCAGGCAATCCTTCCATCTCAGCTTCCAAACAGCAGGGACTGACAGTCGGGGGGCACCTTAGGCGGCTAATTATTGCATTTTGTGTGTGTAGACAGGATTCTTGCTATGTTGACCCTCAGACACCACCGGAAGACCCATCCCCAGGAGAGGAGGGCGAGATGACTGGCGAGATGCCTGTCAGCTGTGGTCCAGGACGCGGAGGTGGGGGTGGGGGGCGGGGAAGGGGCTCTTGGCCGGAGTGGGGGTTCCCAGATATGAATCACATCCTAGTTTGCCGGAATGTCCGATACTACTTGGTGAAAAGCTTATTCTTTCCTCATTGAATGGTCTTAGTGTCCTTGCTGAGAAAACAGTTGACCACGGACATGTAGGTTTCTTTCTGGACTCTCAATTCTCCACATGGGTTTTGTCTGTTTCCTTACGCCTGGCTTTTTCCTTTTTTTTTTTTTTTTTTTTTTGAGTTGGAGTCTCACTCTGTTGCCCAGACTGGAGTGCAGTGGCCGCTCCGGGCCACCGCAGCCTCGACCTGCTGGGCTCCTGTGATCCTTCTGCCTCAGCCTTCCGAGTAGCTGGATTTACAGGCATGCGCTACCATGCCCGGCTGATTTTTTTTTTTTTTTTATTGTAGAGATGAGGTCTCGCCAAGTTGCCCAGGTGGGTCTCGAACCCGCGGGCTCAGGCAATTCACTCACCTCAGCCTCCCAAAGTGCGGGATTACAGGCTGAGCCACCGAGCCCGGCTGCTTTTTCCTTTTTTTTTCCGAGTTGGAGTCTCACTCCGTTTCCAGGACTGGAGTGCGGTGGCATGCTCACGGCCACCCCAGTGTCGATCTGCTGGGCTCCAGCGATCCTTCCACCTCAGTCTTCCAAGTAGCCTGAACTACAGGCACATGCCACCTTGCCCAGCTAATTTTTTAATTTTATTGTAGAGGTCTCATTGAGTTGCCCAGACTGGTTTTGAACCCCTGGGCTCGGGCAATCCTTTTGCCTCGGCTCCCCAAAGTGCTGGGATTATAGGCTTGAGCCACCTTGCTTGGCTACGCCTGGCTTTTTCTTAGAGGCTTATTTTAGCTTCTGTTGCTGGTCTTCAGTAAAGGAAAGTCTCAGTAGTTTTCAATGTTTCCTAAGGAAAAAACAGACTGGAGTAGTTCATGATGGCATGACTGTAGTCCCAGTTGCCAATTATTTGTTAGAAGTTTATTTTGGTTTCTGCTTCTGCTCTTCAGTGTTGGAAAGTCTCCTTCATTTTCAGCATTGTATAACAAAAAAAGGGGGCTGCTGAACGGACGTCCTGGGGCCTGTTGTTTCACTGCATCATTGGTTGGTTCCAGTGGGTGGCTGAATTAAGCGCACGACTCGGATGAAATTTGAGTTTCGGATAAATGACACTTTTTTCCAGTATCTCTGTGTTCTAAATGGTTTGTTCTTCTTTTAAAATTCAGGGAGCGTTTTTTATTTTTTTTTATTTTTTGAGTTGGAGTCTCACTCTGTCGCCCAAGCTGGAGGGCAGTGGCATGCTCCCGGCCACCACAGCCTCGACCTGTGGGCTCCGGCGATCCTTCCACCTCAGCCTTCTAAGTAGCTGGAACTACAGGCACACGCTACCACGCCTGGCTAATTTTGTGATTTATTGTAGAGATGAGGTCTCGCCAAGTTGTCCAGGAGGGTCTCGAACATGCGGGCTCAGGCAATCCACTCACCTCAGCCTCCCAAAGCGCGGGATTACAGGCTGAGCTACCGAGCCCGGTTCAGGGAGTGTTTTTTGAGGTCCGGTCTCACTCTGTCCCTCAGGCTGGGCTCAGGCAGTCCTTCCATCTCAGCTTCCAAACAGTTGGGACTGGCAGGCCGGGGAAACCTTAGATGGCTAATTATTGCATTTTGTGTGTGTAGACAGGAGTTCTTGCTATGTTGGTCAGGCTGGTCTTGAAACCCTGAGGTCATGCCATTCTCTTTCCTCACCCTCCCTAAAGACTGCTATTACAGGCGTGAGCCACAAGGCCTGGTCTAGTTTTTAGTCTCTTTTTTCTTTTTTTGAGTCCGAGTCTCACTCTCTTGCCCAGGCTGGGGTGCAGTGGCAACATCACAGCTCACTGCAGCTTCGACCTCCTGGGCTCCAGGAATCCTCTCACCTCAGCCTCCCAAGGAGTTGGGACTACAGGTGTGTACCACCATGCTTGGCTAATTTTTTGATGTTTTGTAGAGACAGAGTCTTGCTATGTTGCCCAGGCTGGTCTTGAACGCCTGGTGTCAAGTGTTTCTCCCCCTCAGCCTCCTAAGGGCTGGGATTGAAGTTGTGAGCCTCTGCACCTGTCCCCTTTCTGCTTGATTTTGCAGTCAGCCTAAACCGGCTCTAACAAGTAAAGTCTCCAAAAGAATGCTCCAAGCGGTGCAGGGTCCATGCATTGAGCGCCCAAAGGTAAGGGAAGACAGCACCTGTGTGTACTTGCTGTTTTTCTTTCTTCCCGGCCTACTCCCTTCCCCACCCTTCACTAAAATAGCACCCTTCACTAAAATAGCTCTGATCAGAGCAGACAGTGATTTCCATTTCGCCAAAGTCAGCAGACATCACGGCTCCTCTCCTGACTCAGACTCTCGGCAGCCATGATGGAATGGGCCACTCTGTTCCTTCGACACCCTGTGAGGTTCTCTTTTTCTTTTTTTGAGTTGGAGTCTCACTCAGTTGCCCAGACTGGAATGCAGTGGCTGCTCCTGGCCACCGCAGCCTCGACCTGCTGGGCTCCAGCGATCCTTCCGCCTCAGCCTTCCAAGTAGCTGGAACTACAGGTGCGCGCTACCACGCCCGGCTAATTTTTGATTTATTGTAGAGACGAGGTCTCGCCAAGTTGCCCAGGTGGGTCTCGAACCCGCGGGCTCAGGCAATTCACTCACCTTGGCCTCCCAAGGCGCGGGATTACAGGCTGAGCCACCAAGCCCAGCCTCTTTTTTTTTTGTAAGTTAAAAGGAAAAGTTTATTTAGAAGTTAGGTCCAGAAAAAGGGTGAATCCACCTTTTTAAGATTGGAGAAAAGGGCCAGATGCTGAAGCTGGGAGTTTATGAAGCTTGCTTTCTTTAGGCTAGGAATGAAAGTTGTTTGGTTGGCCAAAGGCATCCATCCCTGTGAAATGAAACCGTGGGAGGGGTTGTCCTTGTCATGGCATTTAGCTGGTCAGGACTGCAGCGGCCAGTTTCAGATTGTCCACCAGGTAGAGAAGATCAGTCCAAGGTCCGGATACGCTTGACTATGGGCTGCTCCTTTTGCTATCCATGAGGGTTGTCCTTGCTCCAAATGGAAGAGTGAATATGGTTTGGTACCTTGATACCATCCTGATACAAGGTGGCTGTAGTTCTCCAACATTACCTCAGAAGGAAAGGACCTTCTGAGTTGGGTCCAAAAACTGCCACTCCTTCCTAGTGAAGTAAGTACACAGCCACATCTTCGAAAGATAATGATCCTTGGGCCTTGGCCATTTTCTTCCGTTCTTAAGAAAAGACTAGCAACTCTGAGGTGTGCTCTGTCTTCTGTCTATCCTAAACCTGCTTGGAAGCTGTGATCAGGTATTTCATGTCAGGCTACTACCAGAAACTGATCTCTTGAGCATGGGAATTCCTTCTTCCGTTACCAAAAATGTCTTCTTCCTGTAGATTAGACCCTTGTTCTTTTTGTGGGTCCTTCTTATACCCCGTCACTGAAGTCTGGTGGTCACATAGTACACGTGGTTCTGAGGAAGCAGGTGCTGGTGGTCACACAGACTTCACAGGTGACCATGAGAAAGCAGGTGCTCCGGGCAGCACCCCAATCCACTCATTGATGGACTGAGCTGACTCTGGGCAGCCATGGAAATGGCCTGTGTGATCCTCTTGGTTTCCGACGCCCTGGCCCAGCTTTCCTCTTCTCTAACTGACTTCTCTCCGACGGTGTCTTCCAGCTTATCCTCTCTACCAGACCTCCAAATAGTGGGTTGTCATTGTTGTGGGCTAAAAAAGTCAGATGATCTCTACAATAAATCAAAAAATTAGCCGGGCGTGGTAGCGCGTACCTGTAGTTCCAGCTACTTGGAAGGCTGAGGCGGAAGGATTGCCAGAGCCCAGCAGGTCGAGGCTGCAGTGGCCAGGAGCGGCCACTGCACTCCAGTCTGGGTGACAGAGTGAGACTCCAACTCACACACACATACAAAAAAAATCAGATGATGGCCGGGTGCGGTGGCTCACACTTGTAATCCTAGGACTTTAGGAAGCTGAGGTGGGAAGATGGCCTGAGGCTAGAAGTTTGAGAGCCGCCTGGGCAGCATAGTGAGACCTTGTCTCTAGAAAGTTTTCAAAGACTAACCAGATGTGGTGGTGCACGCCTGAAGTATTAGCTACTTGGGAGGCTGAGGCTGGGGGACTGCCTAAAGCCAGGAGGTGGAGGCTGTGTTGAGCCGTGATCATGCTACTGCACTCCAGCCTGGGTGGCAGAGTGAGACCCCGACTCAAAAAAAACAAAACAAACAAAACCTGCATAATGAACATTTGTATACCTAACCCTGAATTATACCCCACATCTTTAAAATAAATTTTTTTTAAAAGGGCACATTGTTAGAATTAAAGAATTAACAAATTTATTGTTATATGCGTTTACTCTGTAGTAATCAGAAAAAAACAGAAAAATTTTTTTTCTTAAAATGAGAGGTCTCAGGTCTGAGGAGTGAATACAAACTGGGTGAATCAGGGATGCAGCTTTTTGTTGTTGCTGTTGTTTGTTTATTTTGTTTGTCTTGCTGTGCTGCCAAAGCTGGAGTGCAGTGGCATGATCATGGCTCATCACAGCCTCAACCTCTTGGACTCAAGTGAGATTCCCTCAGCCTCCTGAGTGGCTGGAGTACAGGCATACGCCACCATGCTCAGCTAATTTTTTTGGTTTATCGTAGAGATGAGGGCTCACCAGGTTGCCCAGGCTGGTCTCGAACCCTAGGCTCAGGCAGTCCTCTCGCCTCCGCCTCCCAAAGTGCTGGGATGACAGGCGTGAGCCACCGCGCCTGGCAGTATTTGTTAATTCAGGCCTTGCACGGTGCTGGGTGGCTATTTCTGAGCTGGTGCCACTAGCACCATGCACGTCTTGCTTATTTCAAAGATTTAAACATTTTAAATTGTGATGGTTGATTTGAGAATGGATTTGCTATGCTGGTAGGACAGACGCCCAGTAGATGGCAGCCACAGTCTTGCTCTGGCAGGTATGGCTCGCTGACTCTGTTTAAAATAATGAATAGGTCAAACAAAACTTTTTCTGACCCACCCATAAGTGAACATTTTTTTATTTACTTCTATGAATTTTCTTTTTTAATTCTCCACCAAGAGAATCAGAAGAGCATTTTTTTTAAAAGGACCTTCTTGCTGTCATGTGAGACTGGCTTTGATGCTTCTGTCATATAATTCACAGGGTATGACATTTTTTTTCTCCTGCTTTACTAGAATACTGCATCTATATTTTAGCATGAAATACTTTATTATTATGCAAATCATTCTTCTTAACCCCCAAGTATTATGTAGCGATATATTGTGATTTCTGTCTAAAATCATCTACTAGAGGGCAGCCCATTTTATTTATGATACAATTTCATGAAACTCAAATTATCAGCATTTTACATATTTTCAACTGTGAAAAATTTTAGCATAAACTACTCAAGTTATTATATTATTTCTTCTAATGTCAGAAATAACTTTTAAAGTCTCAGAAAGAGAAAGCAGATAGTGCAGATACAAATTATCTTGAGGATTGAATACATTTTTAAGAAAATAAATGGGTACATGACCATGTATACAAAAATCATTACACTCTTTAAAAGCCATTCCTCAATTAATAAATTTAAACTTTCCAAAAAAGACCCTCCCCCCCAAAAAAACCTGTGGGTAACACTTAGGGCAATGGTGGGGGTTGGGTGGTAGGGCAAGGTGTTTTGAGACCATCATTAGGGTGCTGGCTTTGACCTGAGGCAGGGTACAGCCTCAAAAGGGTGGCATAGTGGTAAACAAATTACTTGTTGGAGTTTGTGTTTATCCCTATCATTGCCTTGGAATAGATACTTGTATATGAAGATCCCCCCCAAATAAATGCATACCAACTGAAAAAAAAAAGAAATTTTAACTTTTTAGTAGACAACACAAGTAGGGTATTTGGGGAAATTTATTACCCACAAGTTTTTGTTAGGACAAAACGTTTAGCTGATGGGCAATTTGTTTTACTCCACTGATTCAGTATTGTGTTGCAAATGACCATCAACAATATGTTAAATACTTTAAGTTGTAATCTACCTTGAAAGAGGAAATGGGATGACTCAGATTAGAGATGACTGGAAGTGAGGGGGAAATATTTCTGTGCTGTGGCTGCATCATAGACATAAATTATCTTTGTGTAAGCGATTTCTGATTTCTGAGAGATGGTCTGATGAGTGTCACAGGTTTGACATTGGAAAGTTTCTTCATTTGGCAGAAACCACAATGAAATTTGATAAAGGGTGGCAACAGATGTGCCCAGAGTATAAGTACTAGCACAAAGTTGAGCTACCTTATCAGAGGCTGAAACACAATATCAAGCAATTAAAATGGAACACATGCAATGGATGACACTTTTTTTTTTTTTTTTAGTTGGAATCTCACTCTTGTCGCTCAGCCTCGACCTGCTGAGCTTAGGTGATCCTTCTGCCTTGGCCTTCCAAATAGCTGAAACTACAGCTGCATGCCACCATATCCGGCTGGACAATGCCATTTTGAATGAGGTGTGCACCGGCCAGAGAGATAGATTTGTTTTATTTTTGTTTTTATTGTTTATTTATTTATTTATTTTAGAGACAAGTTCTTGCCAAGTTGCCCAGGCTGATCTCGAACCCCTAGACTCAGGCAATCCTCTCACCTCTGCCCCCCAAGGTGCTGGGATGACAGGCATGAGCCACTGCACCCAGCCTGTTTGTTTTAAAGTCACAGTTTTTGCATCAAATAACACAGAAACAGAGTGAAAATGGATGGGAGAAAACATTTGCAAATCCTATATCTGATAAGGGGTTAATATCCAGAATATGTAGCAAACTCTTCCAATTCTACAACAACCAAAAAACTAACAACCTGATTTTACAATGGGCAAAGGACTTAAGTAGACATTTCTCCAAAGAAGACAGACAGATGGCTGACAGGCCCACATAAAGATGCTCAGCGTCACAAAACGTTAGAGAAATGCAGTCAAAACCACATCATCACTGTTATAAAGAAAAAAAAAACAAAACAGAAAATAACAAGCGTTGGCAAGAATGTGGAGAAAAGGAAGCCCTTGTCAACAGTTGGAATGCAAGGAAGACGGTGTGACAATTTCTCAAAAAAAAAAAAAAGATTATAGAGTTCCCAGCCAGGTTCAGTGGCTCAACCTGTGATCCTGCGCTTTGGGAAGCTCAGGTGAGTGGATTGCCTGAGCCTGTAGGTTCGAGACCGGCCTGGGCAACTTGGAGAGACCTTATCTCTACAATAAATCAAAAAATAGCCAGGCATGTTAGCGCACGCCTGTAGTTCCAGTTACTTGGAAAGCTGAGGCGGAAGGATCGCCGGAGCCCAGCAGGTCGAGGCTGCAGTGGCTGGGAGCGGCCACTGCACTCCAGTCTGGGTGACAGAGTGAGACTCCAACTCAAAAAAAAAAGAAAAAAGAATAGAGTTCCCATGTCATCTGGCAGTGACACATCTGGGTCCATACCTGAGGGAATTGAAAGCAGGGATTTGTACACCTGGGTGTGCAACAACATTAATTACAACAGCTGAATTGCAGGACAAGGCAAGTGCCCATCAGCGGACGAATGAGTGAACAGATATGTTGTGCACATAGAGTGGAATATTATTCGGCCTGAAAAAGGAAGGAAGTTCCAGGCCAGGTATGGTGACTCACGCCTGTCGTCCCAGCACTTTGGGAGGCTGAGGTGGGAGGATCGCTGGAGCCCAGGAGTTTGAGATCAGCCTGGGCAACAGGCTGAGACCTCATCTCTAAAAAAAATAAAAATAAAAATAAAAAAATAAAGGAGAGAGAGAGAAACACACACACATACACACACACACACACACATACACACGCTACAACGTGGATGAACCTTGAAGACATTCTGTTACATAAGCTGGTCATAGAAGGACTAATTCCATAGGATTCCACTCATGGGGTCGGAAAGTGAAATGGGGGAATGGAGAGTTATTGTTACAGGAGGGAAGGAGTTCTGGGGATGGAGGGTGGTGACGGTTGTACAGCAATGGATATGGGCTTAGCACTACTCACCTGTGCTCTTAAAAATGATTAAGACTGTACATTTTGTTATATGTATTTTGCCTTTCCTTGAAACAACTTTTTTTTTGAGTCGGAATTTCACTCTGTCACCCAGGTTGGAGTGCAGTGGCCTGATCACAGCTCACCACAGCCTCCACCTACTGGGCTCAGGCAATCCTTCCGCCTTGACCTCCTGAGTAGCTGAGACTATAGGCACACACCACCACGCCTGGCTGATTTTTCTGATTTACTGTAGAGACCAGGTATTGCCAAGTTGTCCAGGCTGGTCTTGAACCCCTAGGCTCAGGCAATCCTCTTGCTTCAGCCTCCCAAAGTGCTGGGATTACAGGCATGAGCCACCACACCCGGCCAGAATTTTTTCTTTTTTTTTGGCCGGTGGGGGGGGTTGCGGCGCGGAGGGTCAGGTTCTTACTCTGTCACCCAGGCTGGAGTGCGATGGCATATCTCTTGTACGTAGCTTATACCAACTGCTCTGTCTAAACCAGTGGCTCTCAACCAGGTGAGCATGGGGCAAATGTCGCCCAACGGACATTTGGTGATGGTCTGAAGACATTTTTGGCTGTCACTTCTGGGGGTTGGTGGGGGGAGGAGGAGGACAAGGGATACCACTAAACATTCCTGCAATGCAATGCACAAAACAGACCTCCACAACAAAGAATTATCCCAGTCCAGCAAGGTGGCTCATGCCTGTCATCCCAGCACTTTGGGAGGTTGAGGTGGGAGGATGGCTGAGACCAGGAGTTTGAGACCAGCCTGGGCAACATGGCGAGACCTCATCCCTATAAAACAAATCAGATAATTAGCCAGCCATTGTGGCGTACACCTGTAGTCCCAGCTAGTTGTGAGGCTGAGGTGGGAGGATCGCCCGAGCCCAGAAGGTTGAAGCTGTGGTGGCCGTGATCATGCCACTGCACTCCAGCCGGGGTGACAGAAGGAGACTCAACTCAAAAAATTTTTTAAAATATGTGTATTTTCCTTGCAATTTTATTTAGGGATAACTGAGGCACGGTAACCTGTGTATCTTGACGGTTTATGATTTAATGTGTTTTGGCCTTTGTACATGGGTGTGAAATCGTTATCACAATCAAGAACCCAATTCCCATCCTTCCCAAAAGTTCCCATGTAAGTCCGTCCAATGACAACTTCCTCACGCCCACCGGCCACGGACCTGCCCTCTGCCTTTACAGACGCGTTTGCAGCTTTCAGAATTTCCCATGAAGGTTACCATACAGTCCACACATCCTCTCGGGGTGATTTCCTCCACTGAGGATTTTGATTTTGAGACTGGCCCTGCTCGTCTCTGCTTCACTCATTTGTTCATTTTAGTGTTGGCGATTATTCGCTTGGGCAGATGAGACACCCCGTTTATCTCTTTATCTGCTAGTGAACAGGTGGGCCGTATGACGGGATTTTCTCTTACGCACAGGATAACCCTGTGCCCGTGGGTGTGTTTTTAGACTCTCAGTTCTGGTCCACCAATCTGTTGATGTGTCCTTGCTCAAATAACACGTTGTTTTAGTGATTGCAGTCTTTATGCATTTTTCTCCTGGCTGTTCTTTCTTCTTTTTTCTAGTTTTTGAAGTATATGTGCACTTTCTGTTCTGAACTTTAGAAGCTACTTAACACGTTGTATCCAAACATTCCATTGGAAGTCCCACTGAAATATGTCTTTTTTTCTTCTTTTTTGTGAGTCAGAGTCTCACTCTGTCGCCCAGGCTGGAGAGCAGTGGCACGCTCACAGCCACCGCAGCCTCAACCTGCTGGGCTCAGGCAACACTTCTGCTTCAGCCTTCCAAGTAGCTGGAACCACAGGTGCATACCACCATGCCCAGCTAAGTTTTTGATTTATTGTAGAGATGAGGCCTCGCCAAGTTGCCCGGCCTGGTCTTGAACACCTGGTCTGAGGCACTCCTCTCGCCTCGGCCTTCCAAAGGGCTGGGATGACAGGTGTGAGCCACCATGCCCTGTCTCTTCTCTGCGTTTTTAAAAGCTGTTCTTCCTGGACATGAATCAAATAAGCACAAGGGAGAAACAGTCGCTGGGCACCGTCAGGGGAGGGAAGGAGGGGTGGAGGGGCGGACACATACCAACACAAAGGGTACGAGGCCCCAAACCAGGGGGGAGTGAGGGCCAGCTGGACTTGTGTGGTGAACCCTGACTTGGACCCCACATCTCTATACTATAATACAATAAAATAAAATAACGAGTGAAACCACACACACTTCGAACCCTCCTCAAATAAAAATAAAATGACCCTCGTGGGAAACAGAAAATGTCACTGCTTTTCATTATAGTTAAGAAGAGCTTTTTGGTGAATATTTAGAGAGAGAAAAAAAGGTACGCAAAGTTGTGTCTGACCTGCACCTCCCCGAATGTCAATGTAGAGTCAGGGGAGAATGGGGAGGGGGGAGTGGGGGGGCGGGGGGGGGATGGGGCAGGATTTGTCGGTAGCCTGGAAGAGGGCCCTGTCAGCCACAGGGAGCCGGAAGTTCTGCCAGTAGCTGGGGCCAGCGGACAAACAGCCAGCAAGCAACAACAACAAAATGCCCCAAACAAAAACAGTCTCAGCGTAGCAGGCGGGCTCGTCTAATTACAGTCCCTGCAAATTTCCTCTTGTTGTTTTAGAGTTTTAATTCCCTTCACGGGTTCAAATTGATTTATCCCAAGCCCAAGGTGGTATGTCCCCTGGGTGTTTTTGTTTTGCTTTTTTTCTCCTCAAGAAAAAAACTGTTTTCTTCCTGCCAGCTTCCTGAGCTGGGCTGCATCAATTAAATTAATAGTCATTGCATGGCGGGCTTGGGCAGGTTATCCTTTCAGGGTCCCCCAAGGGGGTGTGAGGGCTTTAACGAGTCTCACGGAGCACGGTTCCGTTTCTGCCAGTTCAGCTGTTAAATTGGCATCAGAAATTTAACTCTGAGCACCTGCAAAACTTTGCCCGTCAGCTGCAGGCCTCAAGGGGGACCTGCCCTGTTTCAGTGCTTATTTAAAAAAAAACAATGTTGACGGCCTGTCTCTAATTCTAAAGATAATACACCTGTGCATTTTTTGGTTTTTCTTTTTTTTTTTTCTGCATAAGATCCGTTACTGAATTCATGTCGTATGAGATATTTTTCTAACCACATGCATGAGAACACACACGTGTTTACTGAATACATTTGGAAAACACAGCAAAAGGGTCACGGGGAATAAACACAGCCCATAATCCCACCACATAGACACAAGTTTATATTTTCAGCATTTAGGGTGTGTCCTGATGATTTTTGTGTGTATGCATGCAGATATTATGAGCGTATAGGTGCACATTTACACATCACACACACACATCTTGAAATGCAGAAGAACTGGGGGTAATTGAAGATTTTAAAAAATTAATTAATCCAATAATTAATTTATTTTATTTTAAAGATGCGGGGTATGACTCAGGATTAGGTATGCAAGTGTTCATCATGCAGGTAAAGCTTGTGCCTGCCTTGGGTCCCCACTACGCCTGGTTTGGGATCAGGTACCAGGTAGAAGTTGTGTGCTCCCTGACCCTGACTCTGGCACTGTCCCGCTACTGCCAATCCCTTTCTTATAGTATGGTGGTCAATGTTCAAAACAGGAAACCATATTTACCTTTTTCTATTTTCCTCATGGAGTTAAAATCCTCATAACGTAAAATTCATCATGAGTCATTGTAAAGTGTGCATTTAGCAGCCTGGGGGACTTTTACAACGCTTTGCAACCATCACAAGTAGCTCATCTCATTCCTGGACATTTTCTTGACCACAGAAGGGAACCCATGCCCATTAGGTGGCCACTTCTTCTTCTTCCTCTTTTTTTTTTTAAGTCAAGGTTTCCCTCTGTTGCCCAGGCTGGAGCGATCCTCTGGCCTCAGTCTCCTGAGTTACTGGAACTTCAGGCATGTGCCACCACACTCGGCAAATTTTGGGGGTTTTGGTAAGAGGAGGTCTCGCCACATGGGTCAGGCTGGCCATGAACTCAAGCGCTCCTCTTGCCTCGGCCTCCCAATGTGCTGAGATGACCGACATGAGCCACCTCTCCTGGCCTTAAAGGATCATTTGATGGGTTGACCAGAGTCACACTTGGAGCCCATGGAATACCTACGTTGAGGGTTCTGCAGTGGACACCTGCCTCGGTCATTGTCTCTAGTGGGGTTCTCTTGCCCCCCACAAGTTGAGACAGAGAGTGTGGAGAGGAGAGCTACATGTGGGAGTCAGGTCCAAGAGGAACAAGTTTGCAAAAGGACTCAAGAAAGGAGAGCCGGAACCCAGAGGGGTTTAGGGTTAGGACAGTGGGGTGTGAATGGAGACAAAGGAAGAGGCTGGTGTGAGATTCAGAGTCAGAATTTCTGCTGGGTGTGGTGGCTCACACCTGTCATCCCAGCACTTTGGGAGGTCGAGGCGGGAGGGTCACTTGAGCCCAAGGAGTTTGAGACCAGCTTGGGCAATACGGTGAGATCTTGTCTCCACAAAAAAGAAAAAAATTAGCCAGACGCGGTGGTGAGTGCCTGTAGTCCCAACTACTCAGGAGGCTGAGGTGGAAGGGTCACTTGAGCCCAGGAGTTCAAGACCAGCCTGGGCAACATGACAAGACATCATCACCACAATAAAAAAAAAGGTTAGCGGGGTGTAGGGGCACACGCCTGCAGTCCCAACTTTTCAGGAGGCTGAGGTGGGAGGATCGCCTCAGCCCAGGAGGTTGAGGCTGCAGGGAGCTGTGACCCTGCCACTGCCCTTCAGTCTGGGTGACAGAGGGAGGCCCTGATGCCAAACAAAACAAAAGAATCCGTGGAGCAGGGTCACCCATTAGGGCTGGGAAGAGAACAGAGGGCGGCGGCTGGAGAGGAACCCAGGGCTGACCCCCAGGTTCTCGGGAGACTCGGGGGAGGACACTTGGGGGAGGACACGGGACATTTGCTCCCTGGGGGTGGACCGCAGTGTTTCTTCAGCATTCAGCAGGTCACGGACCAGCAGACATCAGCCGCCCACCCCTCTCACCTGGCCAGAAGCTGGCCTCTTTGCCAGGGCCCCTTGCTTCCCCCATGGCCTCACCTCCTCAGGCTCAGGCCTGGGGACAGTCTGCAGCCCTCGGGCAGGCTTCTGAAACTCGGCCCCACTCGGCCCTGGGCACTCACCCAAGGACATGATGGGTGCAGTTTCAGGACGGCCAACCCCGCCTTTCCTGTGAGCCTCCCTCGGCCCGTTAGAGCCTTCTGTGAGCACAGAGCTCCCATATGGGCTAGGTTTCCTGTGGGTCCTGGGAGTGCACCGAGAGAAAACAGTCTTTTCCCTTAAGATCCCCTAGTCCAGTTGGGGTGACAGACACATAGACACAGCACTGTGGGGATTTTTTTTGGGCTTCATTTTTTTGAGTCAGGGTCTTGCTCTGTCGCCCAGGCTAGAGTGCAGTGGTATGATCAGGGTTCACCACAGCCTCCATCTCCTGGCTCAGGCAATCCTCCCTCCTCAGTCTCCACAGTAGCTGGGACTACAGGCACGTGCCACCACGCCTGGCTGCTTTTTAAAATTTGCTGTAGAGACAAAGGTTTGCTGTGTTGCCCAGACTGGTCTCAAACTCCTGGGATCAAGCAACTCTACCTTGGCCTCCCAAAGTGCTGGGATTACAGGCGCGTGACCCCACAACCGGCTAATTTGGTATTTGTAGAGACAAGGTCTTTCTGGTTTTGATGTATTGTAGAGATGAGGTCTTGCTGTGTGGCTTAGGTTGGTCTCAAAATCCTGGGCTCAAGCAATCCTTCTGCCTCAGCCTCCCAAAGTGCTGGGGTTATAGGTGTAAGCCACCATGCCCGGCTGTCCCCCTTCAAAAACAACATTTTTTTTTGATTCGGGGTCTCACTCTATCACCCAGGCTGGAGTGCAGTGGCAGGATCGCAGCTTACCACAGCCTTGATCTGCTGGGCTCAGGCCATCCTTCCCCTTCAGCCTCCTGAGTAGTTGGGATTTACAGGCGTGCAGCACCATACCCAGCTAATGCGTCCCTTTTATTTTTAAGAATAACTTGTGAAATCTATAAAGGTATGCTTGTGGCATTTTAGTGCCCAAAAGTTCATGTGTTTGAGGAGTTAAAAAGGCTTTAAAGGAAGTTTCATATTCAGGAATTTTGCACATGCCAAGCGGTTGATCTGAAAGTAAATGAAAAACTGAATAAAAACAACAACCAAACAACATATACAATGACAGCACCACTAACTCCAGTCTTGGGCCCCTGCTGTGGACTAGCAAAACTTTTCTTTTCTTTTTTTTTTTGGCAAAACTTTTCTAAACTATGTCACATCCATTACCAGTGGATACATTAGAGATGATTTCAGGCAGTATGTAGATATTTTTATTTTTGTGGTTACATAGTTTAGTGTGCATCAAAATATAAGTAGTACACAAGCCTGTGATTTATTTATTTGAGACAGGTTCTCCCTCTGTGGCCCAGGCTGGAGTGCACTCAATCATAGCTCCCCACAGCTCCAAACTCCTGGGCTCACGGGGTCCTCCTGCCTCAGCCTCCTGAGTAGCTGGGGAGGACGAGCGGTATGTGTCACTGCACCCAGCCAATTTTATAGGCATATTTCGAATAAAGCTAATGCAGACATTTAAGTAACAAGTTAATATGTTTGAGAAAAAGCAGTCAATAAAAAAGAAGGCTAGCCGAGCGTGGTGGCTCATGCCTGTCACCCCAGGACCTTGGGAGGCTGAGGTGGGAGGTTTCCTTGAGCCCACAAGTCCAAGACCAGCCTCGGCAACATAGAGAGACCTCGTCTCCACCAAAAAACAAAACAAAACAAAACAGCGGGGCATGGTGGTATGCGCCTTTAGTCCCAGCTATGCGGGAGGCTGAGGCAGAAGGATGCCTGAGCCCAGGAGGTCAAGGCTGCGGTGAGCTGTGATTCTGCCACTGCACTCCAGCCTGGGCGACGGAGTGAGGTTCCTGACTCAAAAAATATATACAATAATACTAAATGATATATTTTCTTTCTTTCTTTCTTTCTTCCTTCCTTCCTTCCTTCCTTTCTTTCTTTCTGTTGGAGTCTCACTCGGTCGCCCAGGCTGGAGTGCAGTGGCACGCTCATGGCCACCCCAGTGTTGACCTGCTGGACTCTGGCGATCCTTCTACCACAGCCTTCCAAGTAGCTGGAACTACAGGCGTGTGCTACTATGCCTGGCTAATTTTTTTTTCATTTATTGTAGAGATAAGATTTTGACAAGTTGCCCGGGCTGGTCTTGAACCTGTGGGCTCAGGCAACCCACTCGTCTTGGCCTCCCAAAGTGCTGGGATTACAGGATGAGCCACCAAGCCTGGCCAATAATACTAAATGATACACATGCACTTGATGAAAAATCATGGGATGGTGCCTTCTTGAGAGAAGCTTGGGGAGCTCTGAGTTGAACAATACTTTTAATTTGTAAACGTCTGTAAGCATCTTAGTTACAAAAATTACCTCACTTAAACTCCACCACCAGCTGCCCATTTTATACAAATGTCAAAGGCAAGGAGATTAGGTGACCAAGACAGGTTGAGAGCAAAGCCCAGCTGATGGCCAGATGGATGCTGGCCACTGGAAACAGCGGGGCTCTCCCAGCCGCAGCTGAGGGCTTGGACTGCCTCTTCCAGGACCCAGCCGGTGGCCTGGGACTCCTTGGATGCCGGGAGAGGTAAGCCAAACCTCCCAGGATGGAGAAGCCTCGGTGGTTGAGCTGGTTTGGTCGGGGTACAGGCCTCTCCTGTTTTGCTAGTCCGGGGAGCCATGGCCCTGGCTGTGCCCCAAGAAAGGCACTGGGGGTGGAGCTATTTTCATTAATTCCCCTGCAGAAAGCTGAGATGCTGCTGCCTGTTTAATGTTTAACCCTTTTCCGTTTAGGAAAAAAAAAAAGGTACAGCTCGCTGCTGTGTTCATTTAATTAATTTTACATAAACAGGCTCTTTGAGGCTGAAGCAAATCTGACTGGTTTTCAATGTGAAAATAAAATATAAGCTGTTAGTGGAGTTATTTCTAAATGAAACTTGTTCCTGATTCTAACAAGAATTATGAGAGAGAGAGAGAAGGGGGAAGGAGGGGGAGAGAGAGAGAGAGACAAAGAGAGGGAGGTGGGGAAGAGGGAGAGAGATGAAGGGAGGGAGAGAGAAGAGAGAGAGAGAGAGAGAGAGAGTTGACTGATTTTTAAAATCTCAGGGTAAATGTAGCCGCAAGCACCGCTGGTAAGGATCCTCAGGTTAAACGGGAAAAGGGTTAACTTGAGTTACTCTTATTGTGTACAGTCATTGTGCTTGTATTGGTTTTATTGTTTTGTTTTTTACATTGTCATTTTCAGAGCTTTTACTATATTTTCCCCACACTTAAAATTCATGTACCGCTGGGCTCGGTGGCTCAGCCTGTAATCCAGAGCCTTTGGGAGGCTGAGGTGAGTGGATTGCCTGAGCCCGTGGGTTCGAGACCCGCCTGGGCAACTTGGCGAGACCTCATCTCTACAATAAATCAAAAAGTCAGCAGGGCGTGGTAGCGCGCACCTGTAGTTCCAGCTACTTGGAAGGCTGAGGCGGAAGGATCGCAGGAGCCCAGCAGGTCGAGGCTGCGGTGGTCGGGAGCGGCCACTGCACTCCAGTCTGGGCGACAGAGTGAGATTTCAACTAAAAAAAAAGAAAAAATTTCACATGCCAAAAAGTTAGCCATTTTCAGGTGTACAATTCAGCGGACTTGAGTGCACTCACAGCGTTGTTCAACCATCACCAGTACCTACTTTTAAGACATGTTCCCCATCACACCCCCTGTTCTCATGACAGGGTCATCCCTCCTTCCCTCTCCATTGCTAGTCCTGCAACCACAGAACCACTTTTTGTTTTAAGGATTTACCTCTTCTGGATATTTCAAGTCAATGGGGTCACACAATATGTGGGTTTGTGTGTGTGTCTGTGTGTGTGTGTGTGTGTGTGTGTGTGTATGTGTGTCTGGCTTCTTTCATTTAGTGCAATGTTTTCAAGGTCCACCCATGCTGTGACACATGTCAGCATTTTATTTCCTTCTATAGTTGAACAATGTCCCATCCTATAGATACACCACATTTTGTTTATTCATTCATCTGCCGATGGACATTTGGATTGCTTCCATCTGTTGGCTGTTGTGAATAGTGCTGCTATGAACATTTGTTTGCAAATATTTGTTTGAATGCCTGTTTTCAATTCTTTTGTGTCCATACCTAGATGTGAAATTGCTGGGACATATAGTTACTCTAGTTTTAACTTTTTGAGGAACCACGAAATTATTTCCCATAGTGGCTACCCCAATCTACATTCCTACCAGTAATGTATAAGAATTACAATTTTTCCAAATTCTCTCAATATATTTTTAAAAATTCATGACAAGATGGCATGATCATAATACTCATCATTATTATGAGGAAGCTGATTCCCAGGGAGACAGTCAATTGAACAAGTTAATGCAGCTGTGTGGTAGGCATAATAGTCGTCCCCAAAGAAGTCCAGGTCCTAACCCCTGGAATCTGTCAGCATAATGCTTTTCGTGGCAAAAGGACATTGCTGATGTGCCAAAATTAAGGTTGTTAACTAGCTGACTATTGGGCCCTGAACAATTATCATAATTGTGTAAGAAAGGGATTGGCAACAGTGGAAAACTGTGGGAGGGGCTCACACCTCATCAATAAGGGTATCTGATCTCAAACCAGGTCAAGTGGGGACCAAAGCGAGGCCCAAACTTTACCTACACGATGACCATTTGTATATCTAACCATGAATGGTATCCCTATCTTTAAAAAATGAAAAACAAAAACAAAGAAACTAGCTGACTTGGAGATGGGGAGAACATTTTGGATTATCCAGCTAGGCCCGATGTGATCACAACGTTCCTTGTAAGAGAAGGAGGCAAACGGGGAGTAAAAGAGGGAGATGTCATGATGAAAGAGAGAATCAGGGTGGTGTGACCACAGACAAAAGAGAGAATCAGAGGGATGAACTGTAAGAAAGCCTTCACTGGCTTTGAAAACAGGAGAGGGATCAGGGAGAGATATGAAGATGCCCTGCTCTTGGCTTTAAAGACAAAGGAAGTCGACCATGAGCCAAGGAATGCGGGTAAGCCAAGGAATGTGGATGGCTTTGAGAAACTGTGAAAGGCAAGGAAACAAGTTCCCCCAGAGCCTCCAGAAGGAATGTAGTCTTATCAACACTTTTAGCTGAGTCAACTCATTTCATACTTCTGAATTCCAGAACTGTATGATCATAAGTCTTTGTTGTTTTAGGTCTCCACCTTTGTGGTAATTTGTTATCGTAGCAAGAAGAAGCCCATGCTACTGTAATGTGGTGGGGCAGGAATCTGCATCCACAGGTGACTGATCCTGCTGTCTGTGATTAGAACCACCAGGTTCTTTTTCTTCCTCCCTCCTTCCCTCCCTCCCTTCGCCCCCCCCCCATGCTTTTTCTCTTCCAGGTCCAGCACCACTGACCTGCTCCACATGGACAGAAAATGGATCTTACAAACATAGCATTGACTTAAAAAAAAAAAAAGCAAGTTGTGGAAGAAAGATTCAGTATAATACCATTCAAAAGAAATTTAAAAACACACAAAGTGGCATTACACAGGTGTGTTGAAGTCAGCTCTTTGTGACAGCCAATTGTTAAATTTTCAGAAATTTTGCATGCTGGTTGTTTAAAAGAGCCTGATGTTAAAAAATCCATTGCATACACCTGAAATTAAATAAATTATATTAAAAATAAAGTAGTAATCACTGAAAACGCATGACTTCCTCATTGTGGCTGGCAGACGCTAAACACTCATCACTTCCTAGTTGTGGTGGGCAGAATTTTGGTCCCCATGATCTTTGCCCCTTGGTGTGACTCCGGTGGCCATGTTACCCTATATGTGAAAAGGGATAGTACAGGTGTAACTAAGGTTGCTAATCAGTTGACTTAAAAATAGAGAGATGGACCGGCTCGGTGGCTTAGCCTGTAATTCCGTGCTTTGGGAGGCCGAGGTGAGTGAATTGCCTGAGCCCACGGGTTAGAGACCCACCTGGGCGACTTGGCTAGACCTCATCTCTACAATAAATAAAAAATTAGCTGGGCGTGGTAGCACGCGCCTGTAGTTCCAGCTACTTGGAAGGACTGAGGTGGAAGGACTGCTGGAGCCCAGCAGGTCGAGGCTGCAGTGGCCGGGAGCGTGCCACTGCACTCCAGTCTGGGCGACAGAGTGAGACTCTGACTCAAAAAATAAAAAATAAAAAAATAGCCGGACTCGGTGGCTCAGCCTGTAATCCCGCGCTTTGGGAGGCTGAGGTGAGTGGATTGCCTGAGCCCACGGGTTCGAGACCCGCCTGGGCAACTTGGCGGGACCTCATCTCTACAATAAATCAAAAAACTACCCAGGCATGGTAGCGCGCACCTGTAGTTCCAGCTACTTGGAAGG
>CAUYQG010077936.1:0-13232 GCA_963574415.1 Tarsius wallacei | reverse complement strand
GGGGACAAAACAACCATCAACACTGGAGGCAGAAAATCGACACTGCGTGCGGTCTGCACAGTCAGACCTTACTAAAACCGTCCTTATCTGCCGTTGGTCTCCTTCAAATGTTTACCTTCGCTGCTCCTAGAAGTCCAAGCCCTTTTTCTTCGGTCTCTTTACTTTTCCACAAATTTATGCCCCTTTGTTAAGATGGTTTCATAAGCCCCCAGTTCAGACCATCTCTTTGAGTGACTTATCATTTTGGGTTCCCTTCTGTCGTGTGTTGCATGCATAAATGAACTTTGGGGCTTTTTTCCTCTTGTTGATTTATTTGTCTTCTATGAGTTTGATTTGCAAGCCTCAGCCACTTACCCTAAAAGGGTGGAGGAAGAGATTTTTCCTCTCCTATAAAATTTAATGAGACAGTGGGAGTGGGATTGGCCTCCAACCTCACCTGGCAGCAAGGAGGTGGAAAACATGGGGAGAAGAAACGTGCCGAGTTGGTCCTCTTCTTTCCTTCTCTTTCCTTGTTTCGGCAGGCTCACCTGAACATCTGACTCCATCTTGCAGAAACAAAGCGGTGTAAGTCAGCCCTCATCTTTACTTTTCCCTGTTGGCACTGGGGCCCAACAGAGAGCTGATCTTACACTTCCCCGCTCTCGGAAGCAATGAATCTCTACAAGTTGGTGCCCCGGGAAGATGTTAGTGGACATAGAGGGAGGAGCTAGACTTCTACCTCAGTCAACTGCAAGACCTGCAAGGAGTCAGTGTGAGTCATCGCCCCACGTTGGAAGGATGCTGTCAGAAAGTCCTGCAGGAGCTGAACACGTACCCACTCCAGCCCTTGCACTGCCTGCCAAAAAAAGAATTAGATAGAATTCAGAGACTCTTAATATAATATCCAGTATGTCCTGATTATAAGAGAAAATCACTCATCATATCAAGACATAAGAACATCACAACAGGAATAAGAAAAAGCAACCAACAAATGCTGACCTGGAGCTCAATCAGGTGTTGGATGATTGGACATGGATTTTAGCACGGCCATCATACAAATTCTCCAACAAACATCCAAAAATTCTCTAGAAAGCAGTAAAAAATAGAAAACCTCAGCAAGGAAAAAGAAGTTATAAAGAAGAGCCAGATGGAAAGGATAGAATGAAAAACTACAATGAATGAAATGTAAAAAAACCACACTGGATGGCTCAAGAGTGGAGCAGAAAGGACAGGACAGAACAGGCAACTAGAGAACAGAGAAGGCTTAAACAATGCTGCAAGCCAACAAGACCTAACAGGCAGCCACAGAACTCCCCACCCAAGTGTGGAAGACACGTTTGTTTTTCTTTGTACCCATGGAACATTCATTAAGATAGGCCATGTTCTGGGCAGTAAGACAAACTTCAGCAAATTGAAAATAATTGAAATAATACAAATTAGGGTTTTTTTTGACCATAATGGAATCAAACCAGAAATTGATAATGACAACAGAGAAATCTCTAAACCCTTGAAAATTAAAATCACTCTTCTAAATTATACATAAGTCAAAGGATAAGCCTCATGAAAATAAGAAACACAAATAACTAAATTTAAATGAAATAACCTAGCCGGGCTCGGTGGCTCAGCCTGTAATCCCAGCACTTTGGGAGGCTGAGGTGAGTGGATTGCCTGAGCCCGGGGGTTCGAGACCCGCCTGGGCAACTTGGCGAGACCTCATCTCCACAATAAATCAAAAAATTAGCCGGGCGTGGTAGCGCGCACCTGTAGTTCCAGCTACTTGGAAGGCTGAGACAGCGGGATTGCCGGAGCCCAGCAGGTCCAGGCTGCGGTGGCCGCGAGCGCCCACTGCACTCCAGTCTGGGCGACAGAGTGAGACTCCAACTCAAAAAATAAATAAATAAATAAATAAGCCGGGCTCGGTGGCTCAGCCTGTAATCCCGTGCCTTGGGAGGATGAGGTGAGTGGATTGCCTGAGCCCGCGGGTTCGAGACCCGCCTGGGCAAATTGGCAAGACCTCATCTCTACAATAAATCAAAAAAATTAGCCGGGCGTGGTAGCGCGTGCCTGTAGTTCCAGCTACTTGAAAGGCTGAGGCGGAAGGATCGCGGAACCCAGCAGGTCGAGGCTGTGGTGGCCGGGAGCGGCCACTGCACTCTGTCTGGGCGACAGAGTGAGACTCCAACTAAAAAAAAAAATAAAATGAAAATAAATAAATGAAATAACCTATCAAAATATGTAGAACACAGCTGAGGTAATACTGAGAGGGGGATTTATAGCTCTTAATGTTTGCATAAGAGGAACAGTCTTAAATAAAAACTCTGAATACCTACCGCAAGAAACTAAAAAGAGGAGAGCAAAATCAATGTAAAGTATGCAGAAGAAAGAACAAAGATAAAGGTAGAAAAAATCCAGGCAATCAATGGAAAAAAAAACAATGAAACAGAAAGCTGGTTTAAAAAAAAAATTAAGTTGATAAGCTTTTAGCAAGACTGGCAAAGATAACAAGAGAAGATCACCACTGTCAGAAATGAAATGAGAGATCACTATAGAGCTTGAGCTCCGGTTCAGTAACCAGCCAAAGAAAACTCTGCTTTTAAAGGGCTTGTGTGGCAAGGTCAGGCCCACCCCGATCATCTGCCAATCTAAGGCCTAACGAGCCACATAAAGAAACCTAATCATGAAAGTGAAATCCACCATCTTTACAGTTCTAGGGATTATTTGGGGCATGTAAGCAGAGAGCAGTAAACCTTAGGAAACATTTTGAATCCTGTCCAGCTCAGTCTATCCTCTGACCCCACATATTTACATTCTCCCAAATGCAAAAATACATTCACCTCCTTCCAAGGTTGGGAAGGATCTCATCCCATCAGAGCATCAATTCAAAGTAAAAAAAAATCTCATGTAAATCTCATCAGCTCAAAGGCCCCCAGATCTCGTTATCTCAAGTATCTACATCAGGTGTGAATGTAGTCCATGAAATGCAACTCCTGGGCACATTTCCTCTTCATTTGTAGACCTGTGACACTAGAGAGAGTTATCTGCTCCAATATTTCCATTACACAATTGTGGAACAGGTATAAATAGCAGTTTTAAGCTTTCTGGTTCAAAACAAGGAATGGAACGGAAGGTTAAAACGTAGTCACTAGTCCAAAGCCATTTTGAAATCCAGCCTGGCAAACTCTAGCCAGAGATTTCTGATTTGGGTTTCATGGCCTGGGAATCACATTCTGAGGCTCTTGGCTCCACCCTCTTTCTTTCTATTTCATGCAAGGTGGCATGGGTTTGCAGCATGCGTTGTATCCATTAGGGAAAAGCCACATCCCAGACTTTTTCAAGGTAATCTCTTCTCTATCATTGACTTCTTCCATGAAGATGGATGGACAGACCTGGAAGGTTGGGACGCTTCCTAGAAGCCCTCAAGCTTGCCTGAGAAGAGCTGTGATTTACACGCTTTGGTCCTGAGATTGCGTGGGACTGAATACTTTAAAAAAAAAAATCTTTTCAAGGTTTCAGCCAAGGGTTGTCCAGTCACACACTAAGCCACACTTTCAGCGCTATTTGTGGTGTTTAATGTCTTTTGACATCCGGAGAAGGTGAGAATATTTGAAATCAACTAGTCCTGATTCCTTTTGGTTAACAGTTCTTCCCTCAATTTATCGCTCTCTCTTCTCATTTTCTCAAAAGCAACAAGAAGAAAGCTTCAGCACTTAACTTGGAAATCTCCTTGGCCATATAAGCAAGATTGTCGCAAGTACTGCTTTCCACATGACCCCGGGACACAATTTTGTTAGGGTTTCTGTCACCACTTAACAAGGATGTGCTTCCTCCAGTTCCCAGGAACGTGCTCATGACTTAATTCAGAGTCCTCTCCAAAAGTGTCTTTAAATTCTAGATTTCTACAAACAGTCTGTTCACAGAAATTTAGTCTTTTTCTGAGGTGACTTAGGAGTTCGCTGCTAGGCCCCTTACCTCCTTCTGAGTACTCACTGACAGCATCTTTAAGTCCATATTTCTACTACTTTGTTCAAAGCAATTTCTACCTTGTCTGTCTTACTTCTTTCAGCCTCTACCAACTGCCCAATTCCAAAGCCATCTCAGCATAAGAATTTTTGAGTCAGAGTTTTACTTTGTCGCCCAGGCTGGAGTGGAGTGGCATGCTCACGGCCACTGCAGCCTTGACCTGCTGGGCTCAGGTGATCCTTTCACCTCAGCCTTCCAATTTGGAACTACAGGAGTGCACCACCATGCCTGGCTAATTTTTTAATTTATTGTAGAGATGAGGCCTCACCAAGTTGCTCAGGCTGGTCTTGAAGCCCTGAGCTCAGGGAATCCTCTTGCTTCTGCCTCCCAAAGTGCTAGGATTATAGGCTTGAGCCATCCCACCGGGCCCATTTCAGCATTTTTATTTAAACTTTTTATTGTGAGATCATTGAAATTTCATATGTAAGAAATAATACAAAGAGATTCTGTGTGCCTTTATTCAGTTTCCCCCAATGGCTAAATCTTGCAAATTGTCAAGATTGTCAACTGAAATTTCTGCTGTTGAGGCAGAAGAAATTTGATAAAAGTTTATTGGACATGTTCCAAAGTCTGTTACAAGTGGGAAGGCTTTCATAAGAAAGTTTAGAAGGGGAGGGGGACTCCTCATGTCAGAGTCGTCCTCTTCATTGGAGGGTATATATAATACAGGTTACGATAGCAGGCTACAGATGACATCAAATGGGCTAAAATGATCTATGTGCAAGACGATCAGCAAAACTTCACTATTCAGGAACAAATCAGTGTCCTTTATGATGTCTGCTAGTTATGTGCTTTTTTTTTTTTGAGTTGGAGTTTCACTCTGTCGCCCACGCTGGAGTACAGTGGCCTGCTCATGGTCACCGCAGCCTCAACCTATTGGGCTCAGGCGATCCTTCTGCTTCAGCCTTTCTGGTAGCTGGAACTACAGGCATGCGCCACCATGCCTGGCTCAGTTTTTGATTTATTACAGAGATGAAGTCTTGCCAATTTGCCCAGGCTGGTCTCAAATCCCTGAGCTCAGGCAATCCTCTCTCCTCTATCTCCCAAAGTGCTGAGATTACAGGCGTGAGCCTCTGCCTCTGGCTGGTTATGGATTAATCGGTATGTCAACAGTTTGAGAAACTCCCAGTAAGATTTGAAGAACTCATGATAGAAGTCTTTACTCAGGGACAGGATATGAACCATGAATCATAAGACCCTCCCCAGGTGGGTAAATGTAGAACCTTGTCAAATGTGACCTGTGGGTCATCGCAATGTGTCGGCTATCGCAAGGCGGAGCGGTTGGGCCACTTTGCCTTTTTATAACAACATCCAGCTTTGTCCTCCCTGGTCTCTGGAAACCACTAGTCTATTCTCAATCTCTATAATTTCGTTGTTTCAAGAATGTTCTGTAAGTGAAATCATGCAGAATGTAATGTTTTGGGCTAGGCTGTTTTTCACTTGGCCTAACTGCCTGACGATCTGCCCACGTGGTGAGTTTAGTAGTGCGCTCCTTTGCACTGCTGAGTCAAGTCCATGGTGTGGACGCGCCTCCGTCTATTTTCCCACTGAAGGGTATCTGGGCTATTTCCAGCTTTTGGTTTTTAAAGCAGCTGTGAATATTCGTGCACGGTTTTTGTGGGAACCTACGATCACTTCTCTGAGATATATACCCAAGAGTGGGTTGTATGATAGTTAAGTTTCTTCTGAGACACTCCTGAGCTCTTGTCCGGGGAGGCTGTACCATTCTACACTCCCAGACGCAAGACATGAGCGATTTGGTTTTTCTGCTTCCCTCCCACTATTTTGTAGCTTAGCTGTTCTGATGGGTGTGACTTTTGTAATTGGTATTGGCTAAGGCATGCTGACAGCTGCTTGTCTGCCCTCTGTGATTTGCTTGGTGAAAACTCTGTTCATAACCTTTGTCCATTTTCCAGTTGGATTGTTTACTTCTTTGCTGTTGAGTATTGACAGTTCTTTATACAGT
This sequence comes from Tarsius wallacei, assembly GCA_963574415.1. NCBI lineage: Eukaryota > Metazoa > Chordata > Mammalia > Primates > Tarsiidae > Tarsius > Tarsius wallacei. The sequence goes on along the minus strand of CAUYQG010077936.1, from coordinate 7,267 downwards.
TTAGATACGAGTTCTTGGCCAGATATGTGGTTTGCAGATATTTTCCCTCTGTGCTTTCATCTAACAGAATATTAAACAGAGCAAAAGTTTTCAATATTGATGAAATCCCATTGATCAGTTTTCTTCTTTTTGGTGACAGGTCTAAGGGCCAGAATGCTTATAACTATTACCGCATACCATTGTGCGATGAGAGTGTTGGGGCAGGTGACTGACTCCAGGGCACAGGTCCAGAGATGGAGAGGAAATGACCGAGGAGTTCGTGGGTTGCACCCAAGAGCTTCAACCACAGGATTCAAAATGTTTCACAAGGTTCACCTCTGCCTGTTGACAAGACGGTGGATTTTCTTCCCATGATGAGGCTATTGCATATGGGATGCATATGGGATTCTTGGCCTTAGACTGGCAGGTGACCTGGGTGGGGCAGGTGACCTGGGTGGGTCTGATCCTGCTGCACAGGCCATTTAAGAGCAGAAGACTTCCTCTGCCTGGTCACTGAGCAGGAAGCCGGAGGTCTGAAGCACAAGGAGACTTGGAAGTCTGAGGACTTTTCTGTTGCTGAAGGGGCCGTGTGACCAGAGCCGCAAGGACCCTTGAGCACCTGAGAGTGGCTGCTGGATGTGGCCTGTGAGAAAGTGGAGACTTGGGTCCTACAGCCACAAGGAACTGGATTCCACCAATAAAAGACGAGCCTGACAGTGGATTCGTCTCCAGAGCTTCCAGATGAGTGCTCATTCAGCCAACACCTTGATTTCAGCCTTGCAACCCCCTGAGCGGAGAAATCAGTCGTGCCACACTGGACTTCTGGGCTGTGTGATGAAAAGGGTTGTTTTGACCACAAAATGGTGGCACTGTGCTGCAATAGAACCTACTCTAAATGTGCGCGGTCGGCTCTCATGAATGTACGGGCTGGCTCCAACGTAGTACGGGTGACTTCCGAGATATTTGATATTTTGGGATGCTGTCATAAAGGGTGTGATCGTTTCAAGTTCATTTCTAAGTGTCTGCTGCTAGTGTGTAGAGATACAGTTTATTTTTATATATTGACTGCACGTCCTGTATTCCTGTAAAATTTGACTATTAGTTTTAAGCCCTTGGCGTCGTTGGCACGTACTCACCCCATTTGTAAATAAAGATTGCTATTTCTTCCTTTCCAGACTTTATGCTTTTTACTTTTTCTTTGCCTGACTAACGCTCCCTTACAATGTTGAATAGAAGTGGTGAGAGTGGCCATCTTTCTGTCCTTCTTGACCATGGGGATGACAATGTTCACCATTAAGCATGATGTTAGTTGCGCTCTACCAGATTTAGGAAGTTTTCTTTCATTCTAAATTTATGAAAAGTTTTATTATGAATAGACTTTGAAATTTATCATGTGTGTCTTTTTGGCATCTCTCAAAATAATCTACTATGATTATTACTATATAGTTTGTTAATGGGGGAATCATGATTTTTCAATGTTAAACTAGTCTCACACTGCATGATCTATTATCTTTTTTTGTATACCGCTGGATTTATTTTGCTTATGCTCTCTTTGGGATTTTGTGCTCTGCGAATGAGTTTGCCCAAAAATTCTAGTAATTTCTTTAATCCTATTGTCCTTACCGGCATTGAAACTAAGATTTTGCTGGACTTATAGAATAACTAGGGCAGCGTTTCTGTTTTTATATCTCTGAAGGGCTGTGTGCAACATTGGCTTTATTTCTTCTTTAATGTTTGTTGCAGTTTTCTGGGGCAGCCATCTTGGTGTGAGGCTTTGTGGGAAGATTTTTGCTTAGTTTCCAGTTTAAATTTCTTTAGCTACTCAGATGTTCTATTTTTTCTAGAAACTTGCTCATTTTTTACAGTCCACTTCTAAAAGAAAATGATCTACCTATCATCTTCATGGGTCCCTCCCATCCTGCATTATCTTACTATTTCCTAGAACTTAGGAGATGCAGAGAAGTTAGCTTAAAGCGGTCACTTCATCCCAGACCTCATTACTCACAGCGTCCAGTCCAGGGATAGGTTTAAAATGGATACTCAAAATTTTTGTTCCCAACTCTTGGTGGAATTCCCCTCCCCCCTGTAGATAAGCCTTTTGGGGAACCCTTGTACAAATCAGAAAGGATGCTACTCATGAAAGGTGGTACCTATAGAAACCTAGAAAAAACTTAGCTTATTCTTAGCCTTTTTGCCTCAGCATAACCCTTAGAAAGCGCCCAGACATTCTACTGCAAGACAAGCAGCAGTCTCTCCCACCCCCGCTCGGCAAATCACCATGAGATGCAAGACCAGGACAGCCCACCCTTTCAATTCATGGCTTAGCATAATTATCTCCAGTAAACTTTTAGGTTCCTTGCCAAGGCTGAAGAACAAAGATCACCCTTTGGCTGGCCAAAGTCATAAAAGTGATACTATGACCACCTTTGGTCAAGGAGTTTGTAAATTGCAAATGTCTGAGTTTGTGACTTGCAAATGTCTAAAAAGTCTCTTGCAGAAAAAACCCCTCCGGGCCCAAACTTCCCAAGTGAACCTAATCAGCCCTTTGCAACCTCCGTGACACAGGCAGCAATCATGTGACGAACCCACCCATCTGCCTGCTGTCCATCACCTGACATCATCAGTACCTGTGCTTATCTGCCCCCTTGTGATGACGTGGAAGCAGACCACCACCCAATCACCTGAATGATCTTCCCCCATCAAGGGGAATGGTCGAAAGGACTCAGCCACAAGCAACCAGCGGCCATTGCCTTGCTAGACTCTGGTGTGGCCGTCTGCTCTCTGAGCTATGGCTGCTGCCGTGCTTCCTGGCTTTGGCCCCCTCCCCCACCTCGGGGAGGTGAATCTTCTTTTTCCCTTTTCTTTCTCGAATTTACTTTTCTTAAGTAAAACTTTTCTTTTTAACCTCTTTTTGTGTTGCAATGTTTTGCACCACCCGAGTCTCTGGGTAACCGGTGCCTGCCTCCCCTCTCCCTCCATCCATCCACCCACCCTCACCCTCTCCGGACCCTAACGACTCACAATGCTAACTCAGCCTTCATAGGAGGTATTGGCACCAAAGGGTTGTCAACACGCTAGGAATTTCCTGGCAAGAGAGCAGGCGGTTCTACAGGAAACAGAGTGCTAGTGCGTTTGCCTTCCTGCGGCAAAGGAACCAGGGAAGGCAAGAAGCCACTCTTGGCTGTTTCACAGATATGGCTTGCCCTGAAGGACCCGCTGCAGAGTCCTCTGCCAGTGTCTGCTGACTCAGACATGTGCCTCACGAGAGTGTGTTTAGAACACGAGCTGTGCAGAGATGGAGACAGGAGGTGCTGGGAGAGGTGACCCTTCGGTGGGGAGTTGGGTGTGATTTCGAGGCTGGTGAAGAAAGCCCTTCCTCACTAGGGACCCTCAAAACTTCAAGGGAGCCTAGAGATAATGTAGCCCCTCTGATTACACAGCAGAAGGGCTACTGCCCCGCGAGGCAGCACGATTTATCCCGGCTCATGTGGTGACTGGAGGTGGGGCCGAGACCAGCAGCTCTGACTTGTGACGACCAAGGCTGATGGCTTCCTGTGGGTAGGCACCTTCCCTGCTTCTCCGCTTGTGCCCTAAGTTTCATCTTCCCGAATCCACCCAGATCTCCAGCCCCAAGGAGGTGGCTCCTGTGCCTCTTCACAGACCTCCTTGCTTTGTGTCCTTGCATTTTTATGAATTCCTCCCCAAGGGAAGAATCTGAGCAGCCATTGGGCCAAATCACTGACGATGTGATATCGACACCAGTCGTCTATATTAAGGAACATGTGCCATTTTCTTTCTTTTGTTCTGTGTGGTTTCTTCATGGGGCCAGGACTAGGGGTGGGTTAGACATTCTCAGCCGAGCCGCTCCTTGGGTAAGTGGATCCAGATATCTTCTTGGGGTCAAATTACTTGCTTGACTCTCTTCAGACACCACGGGGAACATGGATCTAAGATGTGCCCTTGGCAAGAAGGAGGAGGCCTTAGAATGCCTTAGCGCTACTGAGCAAATGATGACGAAGCCCCCGCCACTGCGAGGTGCAGGGGTTCCACATGCCCACACCACATGCGGCGTCTCCTGCCCTCATGGAGTTGGCATTTCGGCAGGAGAGGTGCGGTAAATAAAAGAACTAATAAATACACAAAATGGTACTGATGCCAATATGTCTGCTGAAACAAAGACGAAAAATGACACCAAGGAGAGTCACTCCTGGGTGCGTGGGTGGGGCCCAGTGGAGGTAGGGTGGCCAGGGAAAGCCTGTCTGAGGGGCTCCATCGAATCCCAGGCTGCAGGATGAGGGAGGCGGGGAGGAGGGCATGCTCGGAGGAGAGGACGGCAAGGCCACAGTCCCAGGATGCCAAGGAGCTTGGATGTCATGGGGACCTCACCGAATGTGGCCAGTGTGGCCAGACAACCACGAGAAAGGCGGAGCAAGGTATTCAATGGACATTGAGTGAGGGCCAGTACCAGGTCTCACGGGGCCTTGTGACCATGGGAGAGGAATTTGAATTTATTCGAAGGGAGGAGAAAAATCTTCCTTTGGTGATTGACAGAATTCAGTTCGTATTTATTTTTGTTATTTATTTATTGAGTTGGAGTCTCACTCTTGTTGTCCAGGCTGGAGTGCAGTGGCATGCTCATGGCCACCGCAGCCTCGATCTGCTGGGCTCAGGTGATTCTTCCACCTCAGACTTCCGAGTAGCTGGAACTACAGATGCACGCCACCATGCCTGGCTAGTTTTTGTGATTAACTGCAGAGACGAGGTCTCACCAAGTTGCCCAGGCTGGTCTCGACCCCCCAGGCTCAGGCAATCCTCTCGTTTTGGCCTCCCAAAGTGCTGGGATGACAGGCTGAGCCACTGCACCTGGCCCAACTTACATATTTTAATTTTTTTATTTTTATTTTTTTTTGAGTTGGAGTCTCACTCTGTCGCCCAGACTGGAGTGCAGTGCCCGCTCCCGGCCACCGCAGCTTCGACCTGCTGGGCTCCGGCGATCCTTCCGCCTCAGCCTTCCAAGTAGCTGGAACTATAGGTGCACGCTACCACGCCCGGCTGATTTTTTGATTTATTGTAGAGATGAGGTCTCGCTCGCCCAGGCGGGTCTCGAACCCGCGGGCTCAGGCAATCCACTCACCTCAGCCTCCCAAAGGCGCGGGATTACAGGCTGAGCCACCGAGCCCGGCTATACATATTTTTAAAAGAATCAGTTTGGCTAATTGAGTCACCACCTCCGTGATAGAGGCTGCCAGTTACTCCCCAGTTCCTCTCTCCTGATCATGGTGATGGAGTTTTTAATTGGTCACACGGCCACCCAGGAACAGGTGACAGGCACATGCCCAGCCTCCCTCACAGTGGGTGTTGGTCATGTGGCGAAGTTCCGGCCAGTGGGGTGTGGCTGGAGATAACACCTGCCGCCCCCGCCAAGCCGGAGAAGAGAAGTCTGTCTTGCTTTTTTCTCTCGTTCTTGTGGTTGGGGGTGGGCCTGATGCTGGGAGCCGCACTTGCCACGAAGCCCTACGTGGAGGAGGGCCAGACGTGGTGGACAAAAGCTGGGCCATGGATGAGATGAGGCTGCTTCGTCAGCCCCAAGTCCCTTCCCTGGATGTTTTCACGGTGAGCCACAAATGTCTATCATGCTTGACCTTTATTACCTTGAGTATTTTTTTTTTTTTTTTTTTTGAGTTGGAGTCTCACTCTGTCACCCAGACTGGAGTGCAGTGGCCGCTCCCGGCCACCGCAGCCTTGACCTGCAGGGCTTCGGTGATCCTTCCGCCTCAGCCTTCCGAGGAGCCAGAAATACAGGCGTGTGCTACCACGCCCGGCTGATTTTTTGATTTATTGTGGAGATGAGGTCTCGCCAAGTTGCCCAGGCGGGTCTTGAACCCGCGGGCTCAGGCAATCCACTCACCTCAGCCTCCCAAGGCGCGGGATTACAGGCTGAGCCACCGAGCCCGGCACATTGAGTTTCTATAGCAGTGAGCACACCAGTATCCTAGCAAATATACCTGAGTACAGTGGGAGACGGCCAGTGTGCTGGAGGGACAGGGGGAGTTTAGACTCCTCCCATCATCATCATCTACCACATTTTCCCCATGGTGGTCACTGCCAGCAGCTGTGACTTCCCCTCACCATGGTGGCCACTTCCCATCCGCTCATGTCCTGCAACTTGGCAGCCACTGGGGACACAGCTCATAAGAAAACGGATGGGGTCTTTGGCGGTCCCATTTCTGACGTAGCCAGTCTCTTGACTCACATTGGGGGGGTGTACGTTTAGAAGGGCTCTCATTTCCCGTAGAAGCGCTCGACCTGGGCTCTGTAGATGCTGCTCGTACCATCCCTGAGGAATACCTTGGGCAGTTTCCATCACCCTACGGTCTGAGAGTTTCTGTTGGGGCAACCCCAGCCGACTTCAAGTCCCGCTCCGTGCAAATAAAATATCATCTCCTCTCCTCTCCAAGTGCCTCTCAGGCAGGGACTGTGACTTCCTGAAGGGGAGGAGGAGGTGGAGTCTGACAGGGGCAGCCTTCTCCTCCAGAAGCCCCAGCCACACCCACGTTGGGAGGGAGGAGGAAGGAGTGGGGTGGCACTCACTTTCTCATTTTCTCTTGACCAGCTTTCGGCTTCCTCCCGAGTGGCTGTCCTTGCACACTGACAGGCACGGAGGCCCTCCGGTGGGCCCGTGTCCCCACTGTGGATTGCTGTGGGACTCGCGAGCGTGCCACCCTGAGGGGACAAAGACTCTGGAGGAGCCTGCAGGGCCATCTCACTTTTCAGGGTCACAACACGGCAGGCCTGGGTTTGGCTTGACCTCTCATCCTGCACAACTCCCATCAGTAACATGCCATCTCACAGGTTCCTGCCTCTGGGACACCTGTCTTGGCAGGCGGCCCTTTGCGGAGGGCTGGTGGATGGACCCAGCTCAGTTCACATCACCCAGGGGGGGATCACAGATCTTCTCTATGTGCAGGACAGGCCAATGGGCAGGTGTCGAATGACACGCAGGGCCTTCCTCGTTTCAGGGCCTGTCAGCGATCCCCCAACCCTCCTATCCTCGGCTTTGGGGTAAGGAAGGATTGGAAGGGAGTGGCTGATCACTTCCCGGTTCTCTGCTTACACAGTTGGGGGTGGAGGGTCACCGATCAAGGCAGGGCCTGCTCTGTTCTGCCAACCCTTTCCGGACTCTGAGGGAGTGCCGGTCTCCTGGCGACAGCCTGTTGAGAATTGTGAGAACCTAGTGACTCTTTCTTCAGCTTTGGGTCTAGCTGGCAGTTTTGGAGTAGCAAAGAAA
>CAUYQG010077921.1:0-11011 GCA_963574415.1 Tarsius wallacei | reverse complement strand
TGATCATATCCTTGCTCAAAAATCAAGCATAAACAAATTCCATAAGGTTGAAAGATTGCCATACACCTTCTCAGACCACATTGGAATAAAAAATATCCACACCAACAACATTTCCCCAAAACCCACAAACATATGGACACTAAATAGCATGATTCTGAACAACTACTGGGTCAACACTAAAATCAAAGCAGAAATTAAAAGTTTCCTGGAAACAAATGAGAATGAAGAAGTATCTGGGATGCCATGAAAACAGTTCTAAGAGGGGAATTTATATCTCTACAAACAAACAACGAGAAAATGGAAAGATCACAAGCTGACAGCATAAAAAATCACCTAGGGGAGCTGGAAAGAGAAGACCACCAAAACCCTATTTTAGCAGAAGAATCCAGATCACCAAAATAAGAGCCCAAATATGGGACAGAGAAGACAAAAATATCATAGAAAAAAAGATCAACAAAACAAAAAGCTGGTTCTTTGAAAGAATTAACAAGACTGATAAGCCCCCTAGCAAGAATGACCAAGAAAAAGAGAGAAAAAGTCCACATAAACACAATCAGAAATACCAAAGATCAAATCACAACTGACCTTGAAGAAATTCAAAAGATTGTCAGACATTACTATGCACTCCTGTATGGAAACAAACTTGATAACCTAAATGAAATGGAGGACTTTCTGACATCACACAACCTCCCCAAGTTGAAACAAGAAGACACTGAGACACTAAAGAGACCAATAACAACCCAGGAAACTGACTCTGTCATACGAAAACTACCTGCAAAAAAATAGCCCTAGGCCAGTCAGCTTTGCAGCAGTATTCTACAAAACATACAAGGAAGAGCCGATACCAATCCATTAAAAGTATTCCAGGCAATTGAGAAATATGGAATTTTCCCCAAATCATTTTACCAAGCTAACATCACACTGATACCCAAACTGGATCAAGATCCAACAAACAAAGAGAACTACAGGACAATATCCCTTATGAACATAGATGCAAAAATCCTCAACAAGATTCTAGCAAATCAGATCCAAAAACACATCCCAAAAATCATCCACCATGACCAAGTAGGCTTCATCCCTGGGATGCAGGAGTGGTTCAACATTCACAATGTAATTAAATACATCAACAGATTTAAAAACAAGAACCACATGATTATATCATCAGATGCAGAAGAAGCTTTTGATAAAATCCAGCATCTCTTCTTGATAAAAACCCTCAAACACCTTGGCATAGAAGGAACATACCTCAAAATAGTAAGTACCATCTATGATAAACCCACAGCTGCATATTGCTGAACAGACAGAAAGTGGCAACATTTCCCCTGAAAACTGGAACAAGATAAGGATGCCCACTCTCATCCCTCTTGTTCAACATTGTGGAAGTCCTAGCTAGAGCAATTAGACAAGAGAAGGATATCAGGGTATCCAAATAGGAAAAGAAAAAGTTAAGTTATCCCTCTTTGCTGAAGATATGACCCTATACCTAAAAATCCAAGAGAATCTGTCAAAAACCTGCTTGCACTGATAAAGGACTTTGGCAAAGTCTCAGGGCACAAAATAAATATACAAATGACAGTTGCATTCCTACACTCCACCAACAAGCAGGTATAGACCCAAATCAAAATTCAATCCCATTAACAATAGCCACAAAAAAATGAAATACCTCGGCATCTTCCTAACCAAAGAAGTGAAAGACCTTTAAATGAGAACTACAAAACACTGCTCCAAGAAATTTAAGAAGATGGTTACTATCTGAAAGTAGAAATTAAGAAAAATTCTATCTATAATAACTACAAAAATAAAATACTTGGAAATAAATTTATATAAGAAAGTGAAACACCTTTACGCTAAAAACTATATAACATTGATAAAATAAATTGAAGAAAACACACATAAATGAAAAGATAGTCCATGTTCATTAATTGGAAAAATTTATGTTGTCACAACATCCATGCTACCCAAAGTGATATACAGATTCAATGCAATCACTATCAAACTACTAATGACAGTTTTCATTGAAATAAAAAAGAATCTTAAATTGTGTATGAAAACTACAACACCCAAAACAATCTTGAGAAGAAAGAACAAAGCAGGAGTCATCACACTACCGATGTTAAAATATACTACACAACTATAGTAACCATCTTATTGAATAAAACCACAATGAGGTATTAAATTATGTCTGTTAGATTGATTGCAGTCAAAAAGTGAAAAATAAGTGTTAGTGAGGATGTCAAGAAAAAAAGAATCCTTATATACTCTTGGTTGCATTGTAAATTAGTACAGCCATTTTGCAAAACAGTATGGAGGTTCATTAAAAAACTAAAAATAGAATAACCATAAGACCCAGCAATTCCACTACTTGGTATTCTATCCTAAACTAAAATTAGTATGCTGAAGAAAGGTCTACACTTACATATCCATTACAATATTATCCATAACAGTGAAGCTATAAAAACAACCTAAATGTTTGTCAGTGAATGAAATAACTTAAAAATATGGTATATAATAAACAATGCAATACTACTCAACCATAAAAAGTCCTGGAAATTCTGTCATGTGCAACAACAGGGATGAACCCAGAGAACAATATGTTAAAAGAAATAAAGCACAGAGAGACAAATACTGTGTGGTCTCATTCATATTTGGAATCCAAAAAAAACTGAACTAGTAGAAGTATAGAATACAATAGTATTTACCAGAGTTTGGGGGGAGGGTTGGAAAGAGAAAAAGGAGGCACAGGTCAATGAGTACAAAGTTACAGTTAGAAAAAATGCATTTTGGTGTTCTACTGCACAGTAGAAGGACTGTAGTAAATAATAATGTGTTGTATATTTCAAAATAAGTAGAAGAGAGGATTTTGAGTGTTCTCATCACAAAGAAATAATAAATACTTAAGGTGACAATTATACTATTAAATGTATACATGTATCAAAACATCACATTATACCCATAAATATGTACAATTATTATTTGTCAAATAAAATAAAATTTTTTTTTTAACTTTAGGTAAAATTATCTGAGTTAGATTTGCACGGGGGTCCGGGGGCAATATATCTCCTACCAACAAGACTCATGTTATCTGGGAGAATCTGTGTTATAGAAACTGGGCCCTTACTTTTCTTTTTTTTTTTTGCATTTGTTAAACAGCAATTGATGAGAGGAAAATCGAATCTAAAAAGAGCTATGAAGATACAGAGATTTGTATTTTTCTATCCACAAATGCACCATTCATAATATACACAAGTCTCCCAAACTTAGTTCAATCCCTTTGCATACTATCTTGATTTGTTGGTTTTCCTGGTGACCCAAGTTATATTCTCTGATATACCCAGAGAACCATAGTGTCACTAAATCCAGCAGTGCCACTGAATCCATTTCCAAACCCATCCCCCCAAACTAAAATTCTATGAATTCTAGGCTTAAAACCTTGGAGATCTAGGGCATCATCTAACACCTAATATCAAACTGGGTGTCATAGAACTTTGCTACTGTAGTGCACCCTGGCATTTCTTTCAATATTTGATATGAGTTTTATTCTATATGCAATTTGACTATTTTTAAGTGTTTTAACGAACATTCAAGTGTATACACAGTAATTTGATACTTTAGAGACCACTAAAATGTCAAACTGAAATTAGTATGCTGAAGAAAGGTCTACACTTACATATCCATTACAATATTATCCATAATAGTGAAGCTATAAAATTGATCAGATTCACAGAAAGCATCATTATACATTTGAACTTGGTAAAATACTGCTTTCTTCTGCTTTGTATATGTAACTCAGGGATGGCAGAAAGAATACTGTTTCAAGGGAAAAGCATTCAAATGTTGAATTTACTGGATCTCTTGTATAGGTCTTTAGATGGCTCTACTATAATTAAGGTTTTTTTCAACCTTCCCTAGATTAAGTGTAAACATACTCTTGTCCTCTTTAGTACTACTTAGAACTCCAAAGTAGATTTCATCAAATTTATTGATACCCTCTTCCAAGTCCTCCATTTATGCTTGAAAGGATAATGTAATGCTCTAATAACTCAGTATCCAAAGGGAATGCTATTCACAGCATAAAAATAATAAATTTGTATATTTATCATGGCAATTTTCTGGAAGATTGCAAGAAAGTGACTCATTCTAACAAAATTACTGCATATTATGCCAATTTCCCGATGCATGTAAGTAAAGTCACCTAGGGAACTTTTCTTGATTCATTCTATAGCAGGTGCTTTTGGAGACCCTCACTACATCTTCTCACCCACCTAATTTCAGCACCTAGGTAGCTGTCTCCTAAAAAATATTCCCTTATCTCTCTAGCCTCTTGAGCTGAAATAGTCTGTGAGTGTATGTTCAGAGCCTGCTTGTGGCCTACACACAAGCTGTCATTTCCTTTGTCCATTGTGACATACACTTATTTAATTCAAGGCAGCAGTATGCTCCATTAAGGGACAATATTTTCCAGCCTTTTTTGCATATAGAAGTAGCTATTTAATTAAGTTCTGATCAATGAAATGTAGGTAGTAGGTTGAGTTCCAGGAAATCTTAACATCAGGGAAGACTGCAAAGTTATATACTTTTTGTCTTTTTCTATCTCCTCCTTTCTGCTTCTTGAAATATGGACATGATGATTGGAGTGCCATAAGTCTTCTTAGACTACATGAAATCCTAGTTCTAAAAAGGATAGGTAAGATGAGAGGAAACTTGGCCTTTCATACTATGGTGCTGCCATTCTATTCCTAGACTTCCACCTCCAAACAAAATCATATATGAGATAAAAAAGCAGACATTTATACCTGTATGCTATCATTATTTTGCCATTTTTTGTTGTGGACTGCTGAACTTCATCTAATGCATGCTCCTGAACAAAGCTGTGGAATACATGCTGTGTGATCAGAGATTTCAAAAACCCCTAGCCAGAGATGTAAAGTATAAACATAAACTTCCTGCTGTTTCTGTTGTCTTCAAGATACATGGAGATGACAGATATGTTCCTGAATTCCAAGACCTATGGCTCAGATAAAACACTGTTTCTGTTGTCTCTCCCCTAATGTCTGTGCCTACTTCTCGTTTAATCAGCTTTTATGCACTTCCGACGTGTTGCATGGAACTTTGATTGTTTTCCATAACGTCTATGTGCAAACCTTTTAAAAAATAATGCTGTTCTTTCCTTATGTGTCATGGCTTAAATAGAGTTGAGTTGTGTTCTATGTATAAGGAATGTGAATGACAACAATTGATATTAAAGACCTAACATGTTTTCTACTATGCTTGGAACTAAAAGCAGAAAGATAATCAAGATACATTCAAATGACAGATTCAATCACTCTGTTCTCCCTGCCAAAGTAATGCCTTATATAGACCCCTAACACATTTATTATATTCTATTATAAATATCATTTTATTCCTTTTGTATTTAATATATTATGAAGCATTCTAGGGAAATGTATTTGGATACCATATTTGAGTGTAAAAAATAGTTTAACAAAAGACCAGGGACAGAACTTTATTCTAGGAAGAAGATTCCATATATCCAATGGTGCCTATGTATACAAGTAAAGGAGAGAAGGTTCATTTTAGGAACTTCGGTTCAGTATCATCAGCAGTAGAAGTGGAAGATAAAATGTACAAATCATATGGTTTCATGAAAAATAAAACAATAAAAAGAATATAGAGATAAGCAAATAATGAGTGCTCAACAAATACTAGCATTCATTCAAACATGATTTACAACTACTCTGAGCTAAACTTGCTTATTTTGAAATGAATGAAAATGATTGCTCTTACTTTATAGGTTACTTCAGTGGAATCAAATTAAATAAACCAGTACAGTGGTTGAGAGATGCTTTATTAATACTGCAGCATGTGAGTATTTTGATAAATCACTTAGAATTATTGCCCCTGATTGATTTCCCCAAATCATAGAGTCAATGCAAAGTAAAATCCAATCTCTTGACTCAGAATTTAGTGGTTGTTGAAACTGACAAAGAACATTTAAGTATTTATTATGATTACATCAATAATAAATTTAAGATTTATTCTCATTTTCTCCTAAGTGAAACTGTGCCTATAATGTTAACACAAAAGAATGAAAAGTCATCCAATTATCCAACTGATGAACTCTAATCAAATATCCAGAAAAATGCCTTATAGTGTTGTCTTCCAAATCTGCAGCTCATTTTGACTGGAGAAAAAGAATTTCCCAAATGAAGTCATGAAACTCTTGGTTTTACAGCAATGGGGCCAGGAGAATCTAGTTTTGCTACAGAAAGTAATTGGGTCCCCTCCCAGAGCACAGCACAATTCCCCAGTGCCACATATCACTCTGTATGAACTCCTAAAGACCTTTCCATTTGCTGGGCCAACAAAAATTTACAGAAAATGTTCCTTCCTAGGTTAACTCCTCGTATCAACTGCAAAGAATAAATCATGATTTGTGAGACAGTCCCTTATGTAGTTCCAATGGTTTCACTAAATAAATTGTATTGTTTATTCACATCCAACATTATAGTCCAGAATCAAAATTGTATTTCACTTAGGTCAGCTAGAGACCTTAGCTTGTGTGGTTGATGTCTGTATGTTTTCCTGATAGGATGTAAACATCATAGGTAAGGACTTTCAGTGCTTCAGGCATATCATAACGTTTTATAAATACATGTGAGATGAATGAATAAGTGAGTACCCACCTTGAGGATAGAGTCTTTATCTACTACGTCTCTCTATCTCTTTTTCTTAAACCTTGGCCCCATTCTCTTGTTCCTGGCATGGTACCCACACAATAACAAAAGGAAAAAAGTTAGGTGAAAAACAAACTAAAAGTGTTTTACCCAAGAGGAATGTATAAAGGAATCATGATGACCATGCTCTCGTCCAAAAGTGATGTGAGGGGAAGAGAGGAATCAGTATATTTTCATCTCAGCACAATCTAAAAGTTGTTTTTCCCCTCAAAAGGGCAAATTCAGAATGACATAATTCCCAGAGTACTGTCTCACAGGCATTCTGCAGCACATATAACAGGAAACAATAGTTTTAATAATGATTTTTTTATTTAAAGGGAACTTTGAGTAACAACACTAAGAGGCCAGTTTTTTCTACATATAGCTACAAAAATCTAATTTAAGAAATAAAATTCCAGTGCATGCTATTACTATGTGTCAAAAAACCCTCAATGCTTTAGATGCATTATTTTATTTAAGTCTCACAGCAACTTTCTCATGTAGATGATTTATGGAAGGATTTTTCCTAAATAATGTCTAAAGAATGAACTTTCTATGAACTTGATTTCTAAACCAAATGTTTAGCATTTTGTGTTTTTTTTTTTTTAACATGATGGTGTCCTAGAAGAAAGTAATTACCCTTGAATTTGGATTATTCTTCTTTTACTGACAATATCCAATAGCAGCTCACTACACAAGATAGGCAAGCTGTTATGAACTGAATGTTTAAGTACAAAATTCATATATTGAAATCTAATCCCCCCCAAACACCCCTGTGTGATGCTATTTGGAAGTGAGGCCTTTGGGAGTAATCATGTCATGAGATGGAGCCCTCATTAATGGGATGAGTTCCCTCATAAGAAGAGGCTAGAGAACTAGTTCACCCTATTTCACCCATAAGAAGTTACAGTGTGAAGTTGGCTATCCACAGTCCAGAAGATGATCCTCATCCGAGTCCAGCCATGCCGGCATACAGACCTCAGATTTGCAGCTTCTAGATGTGTGGGGAGCACATTTTTGTTGTCGGTCAGCCATCCAATCTATGGCACTTTGTTATAGAGCCCAAAGGGACTAAGACAGGAACTAATTATAACTAGTCCTTCAGACTCATCACAGTTCACTATATTCAGGAAACATCAAATGAGTAATTATCTGCGGGGCCAGCAGACTACATTCTCTTTATAAATCTATAATCAGATTAAAACATTGTGCTTCTTCTCAGCTAAGAAAATGTTTATTTTGCTATATCTTTGTTTCCATTTCCATTTGCTTTGTCTCTGTCATTGCATCCAACCCATAGCATCTTAACATCTTCTACAGGAATAAACTATCACTAGTAATTTTACTTTTCAGATGATAAAATAGAAATATGAAAAGGGATTTAAGTAACTTACTCAAGATCACAGAATTAGTAAGTGTTAGAGTATAGATCAACAACTGTGGATTCATGATAAAGACTAAAGAGAAATGTAATTTTGTCCAACCAGAGAAGAACACAAACCATTGTCTAAAAAAATCTGACCACCTTTAAAAAAAAAAAAAAAAACTGTTTCCTTCTGAGGAAGAATTGTGTGTGACTGTTTTAGTTCTATTACATCTGCAATGTGCAGTAAATAAGCATGTTGAGTGTATTTTTATGGTGTAAAAATAAAAAAAAGCATAACTACAATGCTGAGTTGAAAAGTGTGCCCTAAAAATTTTAGAATGTGATCTTAGTTGGAAATAGAGTCACTGCAGATGTAATTAGTTCAGATGAGGTCATACTACAATATGAGGAGCTCTTAATCTGACCCATGACTTTACATGAAAAGGAGAAAAAAGACACAGGCGAGAACATCACATCAAGATAGAGGCAGAGATTAGAGTGATGTGTCTACAAGCCAAGAAATGCCAAAGACTGAAGACAAACACTGGAGGATAGAAGAGAAGCATAGAACATATCCTCCCACAGACTCTAATAGTAACCAAATATGCCAGCACCCTAATTCCAGACTCTTTGCCTCCAGAACTTGGAAATAATAAGTTCATGTTGTTTTAGGCTATTCAGTGTGTGGTACTTAGTCACAGCGGCACTCAGAAACTAATACATTTCTTCAACTGACTTGAAAACTTTTGTCCACACAAAAATCTGCACACTTTATAAATAAATGATTCATCAAGCCACAAAAAGACATGGTTGAATCTTAAATGCATATTTATAAGTGAAAGAAGCCATTCTGGATGAAAGAAGTTACCTATTGTATGATTCAAATTACATGACATGTTGGAAAAAGCAAAATTCTACCATCAGATGTATGTTCAGATAAGTATAGATAAAGATGGTTACATATAGAAATATTTGTATATATATGCATCACAGAGGTTAGTATACATATATATTTCTTATCTCTGTCAGTAGAGATGGTCTAAAAGCAATGATACCTCAGTCACAATAACATACCTTGGGCTCAAAACCCAGTTTCTAAAACTATTCTTCAATGAAATGAAGCAGGACTCTTTGGAGAAATGACTGATTTTAGCACTGGGTAGGAAATATACAAGATGAGTCTAGAGTATTTTGCAGTACCAGAAAGTAAAACAATGCTCACAAAAAAAATCCACAATGATATGTCAGAAGAACACAGGAGACAAACCAGTAAAACTCTCAAAGGACAGATTTAAACACTTGAAGAACAAAAGAAATCAACCAGTTTTGGATTATAACTGAAAGTATAAAATATGTATCCACAAATTCATATTAAGTAAATAAACAAATGAATAAATAGATGAGAAGAGACCAAGCTCTTGTGCAGAAGAATTCCACATTTAACAATTCCAACATTATACACCAATGCTTGAAACTAAAGTTATAGTTACTTTATATGTGATACTAGTTTTTACAGTGACTCCCTAATATAGCTTGCTCAAGGGTTGTTGAACTATTTTGTGAATAATTTTATACCAGCCCACTTTGTGCACTTAATAAATATTTAGTAAAAGAATGAATAATTGAATCAATGAGTAAATGAAACCTTAAATTATCCATAAAGTAAGTTAAGGCATTAAATTTATAAGCCAAAGATATTTCTGCTCTGAGAAAAAAATTTTAACATAAACAAATTTCCTCGAATAATACAAGTAAAGGTGATTAGAAGAATAGAAATTACAAAATCTATGTATTTTGGAATAAACAGATCTGGCTGTAGACAAGACCTAATTTTAAGATCAAGACCAAACACATAATAGCTGCTTAACCTTGAATAAATCTCTTACATCACTGAGCTTCAGCTTCTCTTTTCATGAAAAGAGAAAATAACTTTTACTTTACTCTGCCAGACTCACAGAGCTGCTATGAAGATCAAATATACTCATAGATGTGAATGTACTCTATAAAGTGAATGCACTATACCAAGTAATTATTATTTGAGTGCATTGAAGTGGGGAAAATGCTTGACTATGAATAGGAGGCAGTGCAGAGATTAAACAGGCCAAAAAGATATTAAGTGAAGAGCTATATTGAATAAAGATCACACAGATGAAAACACACATGCCTGTGAATGCATCAGGTTCATCGTAGTTTCTGATAGGATTCTTATTGGTGGAGATAAGGTTAGCAGTGTTGTATATTTGTGATGTTACACAATGGACCCCTAGCAAAGTAGGGCACTGTGGGTGCCAAGGACAAGTAGGAGGGCTTTGGAATGCTCCAGTAGAACAGAGAACAAGTGACACTGCTAGGTATAATGTCCATTGTCTACCTCACTTGGACTTTATGAAGAAGAAAGATATACTTTCCCACTATAGAAACTGATCATGAGAAAAAGTTAGAACATTTTTTTAAAATTTTTTACATTTTATTTGATTTTGTAGAGACAATGTCTCCCTATGTTGCCCAGGCAGGTCTTGAACTCCTGGCTTCAATAAACCCCCCTGCTCAGCCTCCCAAAGTGCTGGAATTGCAGGCAGGAGCCATCATGCCCAGTCTAGGTTTAAGCATTTTTTTTTAACACAGGCTAATAATGAAAACTATTAATGTTTAGGGTTATAAGATTTGAGGAGGGAGTGGTTTCTACTAAAGGATGGCTAAGTGTGACCTGTGTGTGGAGAAACAGGGAACTTGAAAGTGATGTATAAATCTTTGTCTTACAACAAAGGCCTAGTATGTTTTATAGTTTAGTAGTTTGCTTTGTTTTTCATTTTTTTTTATTTATTTATTTTATTTGGGTGCGATTAAGGATTAGGTAGATAAGTGGTCATCATACATGCAAAGTTTGAGCCTCCCTTTGGCTCCCGCTTTGCCTGGTTTGAGATTGGATACT
>CAUYQG010077919.1:0-56567 GCA_963574415.1 Tarsius wallacei | reverse complement strand
AGCCCGCGGGTTCGAGACCCGCCTGGGCAAGCGAGACCTCATCTCTACAATAAATCAAAAAATCAGCCGGGCGTGGTAGCGCGCGCCTGTAGTTCCAGCTATTTGGAAGGCTGAGGCAGAAGGATCGCCGGAGCCCAGCAGGTCGAGGCTGCGGTGGCCGGGAGCGGCCACTGCACTCCAGTCTGGGCTAATTAGTTAGACACCAAATAAAAAAAAAAAAAAAAAAAAAAAGAAAATAATTTTAAAGCACTCATCAAAATACTCAAACAAGAAATTATAAACACTTAGCATACAAAAGATATAAGGAGTACCAAATGGAATTTTTAGAAATGAAAAATGCAATTGCTAAAATTTTAAAAACCCACAGGATGGGCTAAACAGCAGAACAGAAATGACAGAGGAAACAATTAGTGAACCTAAAAACAGATGAATGGAAATCATCCAATCTGTACAAGACAGAAAATAGGTTAAAAATAAATGAACAGAGTCTCAAGGTCCTGCGGGACAACAAAGATCTAACATTCGTGTTACCAGAGTCCCAAGAATGAGAGGAGAAAGAAGGCAGAAATGGAAATATCTGAAGAAATAATGATGAAAACTTCCCAATTTTAGACATAAACCTACATGTTTAAACTGCTGAAAACTGAAGAAAAGTCCTGAAGGCAACTAGAGAGAAATAACATATTACTTATAGGAGAACAACAATCTGAGAGACTGAAGATTTGTCATCAGGAACCATGGAAACCATGATGTAGACAGTATTTTTCAAATGCTGAGAGAAAAGAACTATCAACCAAAGATTCTATATAGAGTAAAAATATTCTTCAGAAATAAAAGTGAAATAAAGACATTGGCAGATGAAGAAACTAAAAATGTGTCACCGGCAGATCTGCTCTAAAAGAATAGCTAAAGGAATTCTGTCAGATAGAAAGTGAATGATAACAGAAGGACATCTCAAACAACAGAAGTAAAGAAAGAGCAATAGAAAGGGCATTTGTGTGTCTCTATATATATACACACATTATGCCTATATGGATGTTTATTCACATATATTCAGAGACATACACTAATTAGACAATTCTCTTCCTGAGAGAGACAGAGAGAGAGAGAGAGAGAGAGAGAGAGAGAGAGAGAGAGAGTGTGTGTGTGTGTGTGTGTGTGTGTGTGTGTGTGTGTGTGTGTGTATACACACACACACATACACATTTTTTGGTAGAGATGGGGTTTTGCTATGTTGTTCAGGCTGGTTTTGAACTTCAGGCCTCAAGCAGTCCTCCCACCTCAGTCTCCCAAAGTAATCCAAAGAAATTACAGGTGTGAGCCATTGCACCCAGGCTGCAGAAGTAATATTTAAGACAACTATACTATAAAGAAGATAAAAGGAACTAAAAGGTGGTAAAATTTCTACAGTCTACTGAAAGTGGTAAAAAATTGATATCAGTAGACTGTGGCAAGTTATATACATAAATTATAAACCTTCGAGCAATCACACAAAAACCAATACAAAGAGATACACTAAAAAACACTACTAATCAAGGTCAAAATAAAATACTAAAAAATGTTCAAGGCCAAGTGTGGTCACTAATGCCTATAATCCCAGGACATTGGGAAGTTAAGCAGAAGAATCTCTCTCTCTCTTTTTTTTTTTTTTTTTTTGAGTAAGGGTATCACTCTGTGAGACCCAGGCTGGAGTGCAGTGGCACAATTTTTTCATTTACTGAAGTGACACGGTCGTGCCATGTTGCCCAGGCTGGTCTCAAACTCCTGAGCTCAGACAATCCTCTCATATCATCCCAAAGTGTTAGGATTACAGGTGTGATCCACTGTGCCCAGTATCAGACAAGAGAATCTTTAAGCTCAGGAGTTAGACCTCGTTTCTACAAAAAAATTAAAAAATTAGCTGGGCATGGTGGCATGCCCCTCTAGTCCCAGATACTGGGGAGGTTGGTGTGGAAGGACCACCTGAGACCAAGAGGTGGAGACTGTGGTGAAGCAGGATTGTGCCACTGCACTCCAGCTTGGACAACAGAGTGAGACCCTGTCTCCAAAAAAAAAAAAAAAAAAGTTCAAAGAACCCACAGTAAAATAAGAAAGGAAAAAAAATAGAAGAACAATAATGACGAGAAACAAAAATAATAATAAAATGGCGAATTTAAATTCAAGAGACAGAGATGAGTACAACTGGTTTTTTTTTTTTTAAGACCTAGCTATTTGCTGTCTATAAGAAATTTACTTCAAATACAGTCATGTATCAATTAACAGGGATATGTCCTGATAAATATATCACTATGTAATAAGGTAGGGATATAAACAAGTACAGCCATTAGGAAAAACATATATGAAGGTTCCTCAAAAAATTAAAATCAGAACTACCATACGATTCAGTAATCCCCCTACTGGGTATATATCCTGAAAGGACATAAGAGAAGGACCAGTTTCTCTTTGATAATTGTTTCTATTGATAATTCTATTGATAATCAGTTTCTACTGATAATTGTTTTACAATCCAGCTTGTTTTGTACTAATTAGATTTTCTGTTCTAAGTACCTATATAAGAAACAAGTTAACCTAATCAGTCAACCCTTCATGACCCTTGTGAAACAGACACCGTCAACATGGCAAAAGTCAGGTGACTAGCCCATTCATCTGCCTGCTGTCCATCACCTGACATCAGTACCTGTGCTTACCTGTCCCTTTTGTGATTATATGAAACAGACCACCACCCAATCATTTTAACAACCTGCATTCAACCTCAAGCAGCCATTTACCATTGCATTACTAAGCTCTGGTCTGGCCATGGGTTCTTTGAGCTATGGCCACCATGTTTTCCTATCTTTGGCCTCTTCCCCTACCTTGGGGAGGTAAATCTCCTCTCCTCTCTCCCTCTCTCTCACACATTTACTTTCTAAATAAGCTATATTTTCAAATTTAACTTCCGTGCAATTCTCGTGCAAGACCTTGTTTCTACAAAAAAAAAATTCAAAAAAAATTAACCAAGCGTGGCGGAGCATGCCTATAGTCCCAGTCACTCAGGAGGCTAAGGAGGAAGGATAGCCTGAGCTCAGGAGGTCAAGGCTGTGGCAAGCCATGATCGTGCCACTGCACTCCAGCCTGGGTGACAGAGTGAGACCTTGACTCAAAAAAAGAAAATGAACAAAAGACAGGAAGAAACATTTCACTGAAAAGTCTACATATGGCAAATAAACACACAAAAAGGTAAAGTTTAACATCATTAAACATCAAGGAAATGTACATTAAAGTCATGATGAGATATTACTATACAAATATCAGAATGACTAAAATTTTTAAGTGACAATGCCAAATGCTGGTGAGAATACAGAGAAACTGCAAATCTCATAAATGCTGGTAGAAATGTAAAAAAATACTACAGCCATTTCGGGAAATAGTCTGGCATTTTCTCTAAAAATTAAACAACATTCACCAACCAACCAAGCAATGGCACTTCTGGGCATTTACCTTAGAGGAATGAAAACTTCTGTCCACACAATAAATGTGCACACGAATGTGCACAGCAGACTTCTGGTAATAGCTCCAAACTAGGAATAACACAAATATCCCTCCCCACTTGGATGGAAAAACTGGTATATCCATACAATAAAATACTACTGAGCCATAAAAAAGGACAAACTATTCATACACAAAAAATGTGAGTGGATCTCAAAGGCATTTTGCAGTGAAAAAAAGCTAATCTCGAAGGGTTACATACTGAATAAATTCCATTTATATACCATTCTTGAAATGATATTATAGTAATGGAGAATAGATCAGAGGTTGCAAAGGTTTAGGGTTGGGGAAAGGGTATAACTATTTTAAAGGGGTGCATGAGGGATTTTTCTCAGTGGTGATGGAACAGTTCTGTATTCTGATTATGGTTGTAGTTATACAAATTTACACATTTAATACAATTTAATAGTAGTAAGTCCACAAGTACATATAAACACAAATGTAAAAAGGTCTATTGCTAGCTTATTATACCAATATCAATTCCTGGTTTTAAAAATGTATTATGGTTCTGTAAAAGGTTATAATTGAGAGCCCTTGGGTGAAATGTATATGGAAATCTTGTACTATTATTGAAGCTTTTTTTGAGTCTTAAATGGTTAAAAAATAAAATTAGTTGAGTGTGGTGGCTCATACCTGTAATCCCAGCACTTTGGGAGGCAAAGGCAAGAAAACTGCCTGAGCCCAGGGGTTTGAGATCAACCTAAGCAACATGGCAAGAATTCATCTCTACAATAAATATAAAAACATTAGCTGGGCAAGTGGCACATGCCTGTAGTTCCAGCTACTTAGAAGGCTGAGGCAGAAGGATTGCCTGAGTCCAGCAGGTAGAGGCTGCAGTAGCCATGATCACACCACCGCACTCCAACCTGGGAGACAGAGTGAGACACCAACTCAAAAATAAAAACAAATTTGTAAAAATCTTCAAATATACAAACATGTCAGTGTAGTCTAGACATTTTTAAAAACAAATACTGAAAAGGTACTTACTCTATATATTTATTAAAATTTTGTGGTAATGGTGCGACTACAGATTTATAGACAAAAAAGTCTGTAAGTATTGAGTATATGATAAAGTATTTCAAATCAAAAGAAAATCTATAGGTTATTTAGTAAATAGTACCAGGAAAACTACTGAGCTGTCAAGCGAAAAGTAAATTAGCTCCTCATTTCACATAATACACCATGAATAAATTCCAAATGGTTTTAAATATATAGACAACAAGTAATCTAGTATAATGTAAATAAATATAAACTATTGAACAATTTGAAGAAAACATCTGGAAATATTTGTCCATTCTTGGAGGAAGGTAACCCTTTTCAATGATTAAAAATAAATATTTGGGTCAAGCACAGTGGAATATCAGCACTTTGGGAGGCTGAGGCAGGAGGACTGCTTGAGCATAGGAGTCGAGACCAGCTTGGGCACATAGCGAGACCTTGTCTCTACCAAAAAGCACAAAAATTAGCCAGACACACCTGTAGGCTCAGCTTCTCAGGAAGCTGAGGCAGAAGGATTGCCTAAGTCCAGGAGGTTAAGGATATGGTGAGTCGTGATGGTCACTGCACTCCAACCTGGGCAACAGTGAGACTCTGGCTCAAGAAGAAAAAAAGAAAGAAAGAAATATTTAATAGCTTCAAATTCAAAAAATGTTTAAACTCTTCTATGTCAACAAATCACAAACTAAAAATAAATCAAAATAAGAAACTAGAAAAAATTAAAAATTAAAAAAATAAACTAGAAAAAGCATTTGCACAATGTTACAGGTAAAGGGTTAAATAACCTTATTAAATAAAGTGTTTACAAATCATTAAGTACAAACATAGCCATGGAAGGATGACAAAAAGCCGTAAGTAGGCAATTCATCAAAAGTAAAACTATAAACAAGTGAAAAAAATGTCATTACTAATAATCAAGGAAAGCAAATTAAAGCAACTCAGTACTTTTCTTACCTCAAATTGGTACATACTTACAAAAGTGATAATATTTAAATGTTCGGAAGTTAT
Organism: Tarsius wallacei; assembly: GCA_963574415.1. NCBI lineage: Eukaryota > Metazoa > Chordata > Mammalia > Primates > Tarsiidae > Tarsius > Tarsius wallacei. Next base: position 51,038 of record CAUYQG010077919.1, on the reverse strand, counting down.
GGGGAAATGAACCTCAAAGTACACTGCTATAATTGTAATCTCTCTGACATTTATCTAATCTACTCTTTGGGACTTGGTCTATAACGCCATATGCCATATGCTGATTTTGCCTTTTATATATATGATCAATCTCCCCAATAAAATCAGAACCCTCAGGGCAGTGATTTTCTTTTTTTGTTTTTCCAACAGTAAAATAAAAACCCACATGTACTAGGCATCCACTACTGTTGTTAACGATGTTAGTGAAAATTATAAAACCCTTGAACCAGAGAAGAGTGATAAGACTACACCTCTATCCCACAACTCCCTAATCTACAGAAAGTGCCATCCTGATTCCTAGATTATCCTCACCATCTGGTTCCACCATTCCTATCTCAGGTTGCCAACCCTATAGCTCAGGAGTATCACACCCCTCACGGCTGTGCAGAAAACATCTTTCCTTTGTAGTTTCCTGTGTCAGTTTCTAGCACTGTAGCCTAAGCTCTCTCTGGACAGATGGCTTCACTGACAAGAGGGCATCACTTCTCTCTCCTTCTCTTTAGAGCCTTTATTTTCTCTTTTCAGACTACAGGAAGAGATTCTGTTATCTTTTCTAGGGCTACTACTCCCCATGCCCTTGATCCCATTTGAGATCTTTCCCCCCAAACTATGCATTTCTTTGTGGTTTTTTCAATCTTTGTCTCTCTCTCTCTCTCGGGGGTTAGGGGGTCTCACTCTGTCACCCAGGCTGGGGTGCAGTGACATGATCATAGCTCACTGTGGTCTTGACCTCCTAGCTCAGACAATCCTTCCGGCTCAGCATCCTGAGTAGCTGGGACTACAGGTGCATGCCACCATTCCAGATAATTTTTATTTACTTTTTTTTTTTTTAAGAGAGAGGACATCTCACTATGTTGCCTAGGCTGGTCTCAAACTCCTGGACTCAAGCAATACTCCTGCCTCAACCTCCCAAAATGCTGGGATTACAGGCATGAGCCACTACACCCAGTCCTAATCTTTTCTTCTCTAGCCCTCATTCCTTCTGTTTACAAATAGACATAGATGTCCCAAACAGCTTTTTAAAAACACCAACAAAAATAATCTCTCAATTTAACAGTACTGGCCCCTCTTTTCCCTTCTTTCCTCATACCAATAAACTTGTGTAAGATGCACTTTGCTTTCACTTCTTCACTTTCCACTAATCCTTAATGATCTCATGATATTCTTAATTCCCTCACTCTCAAATCTACAAATATCCTCCCAATCAAATCCAATTTATTCCCTCAGTTTTTATTCTTCTTGACTTGCATTTGATATGTTATAGTTACCTTCTTTCTCAAGTTTCTCAGTTTTAAAAATAGACAAGCCGGGCTCGGTGGCTCAGCCTGTAATCACGTGCCTTGGGAGGCTGAGGTGAGTGGATTGCCTGAGCCTGTGGGTCCGAGACCCGCCTGGGCAATTTGGCGAGACCTCATCTCTACAATAAGTGAAAAAAAAAAGTAGCCAGGCGTGGTAGCGCGCACCTGTAGTTCCAGCTACTTTGGAAGGCTGAGGTGGAAGGATCGCCGGAGCCCAGCAGGTTGAGGCTGCAGTGGCCAGGAGTGGCCACTGCACTCCAGTCTGGGCTACAGAGTGAGACTCCAACTCAAAAAATAAAAAATAAAAAATAAAAATAGACAAATGGGACTTAAGTAAACTAAAATGCTTTTGCACAGTAAAAAAGTAAACAGTATCCAACGTACTACCACAAGAAAATGACTGACAGTGGTGGGAAACTATGGGGGGGCGATGGGATTAATGGTGATAAATATCTTTCTGGGGATGGGGAGACACCTCTTATCATCAAGGGTGCCTGAAAGAAGCAATTTTGTATGCCTAACCCCTAACTGTATCCCATAATACCATAAAAAAAAAAAAAGTAAACAGTAAACAGACAACCTACAGAATGGGAAAAAAATATTTGCAAACTACGCACCCAACAAATGACTAATATTCAGAATATACAAGGGATTATATCAACTAAGAAAAAGAAAACTCCCCCCAAAAATAACCCCACAAAAAGGGGGTAAAGCACATGAACAGATTTTTTTTTCTTTTTTTAAAATTTTATTTTAAGGATGTGGGGTACAATTTAGGATTAGGTATACAAATGGTCATTGTAAAAGTACAGTTTGGGCCTATGGTTCCCACTTTGCCTTGTTTGAAATCAGATACTGAATTGTGGCCCGTCCCCCAATGCCAGTCCTTTCTTTATATTATTGTAATTATTCAGGGTCTGGATTTGAGTGTGTACTTGTGGTACTCAGTTCTTTTTTTTTTTTTTTTTTTTTATTATGTTATTGTGGGGTACAGTTAGGGGTTAGGCATACAAAAATGTTTCGTTCAGGTACCCGGTACCCTTGTTGATAAGAGGTGTCTCCCCATCCCCAGACAGATACCCACCACCATTAATCCCATTCCCCCCCCCCCCAGTTTCCCACCACTGTCAGTCATTTTCTTGTGGTAATACGTTGGATGATCAAGGTCTACTATATGAGTGAGAACATGTGATACTCAATTTTTTGTTTTTGTGAGAGGTCACTCAGTATTATGGACTCTAGTTCCATCCAGGTTGCTGCGAAATTCATGATTTCATTCTTCTTTATGGCTGCATAGTGTTCCATCGTGTATATGTACCACATGTGTCTTTCTTTTAATACCAAACACACTTGGAACAAGTGTTTTTTTAATTGGCATATAGTAATAGACGACGTCATGTTCTGCCTAACTATGTTTCAGTCAGCAGCAGGCCACATATATGACTGTGGTCCCATACAACATACCATATTTTTACTGTACCTTTTCTGTTATTAGATATGTTTTTAGATGTTTTAGATCCACAAAACTATTGTGTTCTAATTGCCTACAGCAGTCAGTACAGTAAAATGTTATATAGGTTTGTAGCCTAGGAGTAATAGGCTATACCTTATATAGCCTGTGTGTTTACAGTAACCTATGCCATCTAGGTTTGTATAAATACAATCTGTAATGTTCACACAATGATGAAATTGCCCAGTGACACATTTCTCAGGACATATTCCCTTTGTTAATCAACACATGACTATTATGAGGCACAGTATGATGTTTTCATACATGTATGCATTGTATATGATCAAATCATAGTAATTAGCATATCCATCACCTTAAACATTTATCATTTCTTCATTGTGAGAACATTCAAAATTCTATCTTCTAGCTGTTTGAGATATAACATTATTGTTAGCAAAAAGTAGGTACCAGAACTTGCTCCTCCTATCTGATTGTATTATTGTACCCATTGACCAACCTCTCCCTATTCCCCCACCCTCCCTGTTGTCTCCAGTCTCTGGTAAAGTGTCCTACTCTCAACTTCTAAATTTCCTTTTTTTTTTTTTTTTGAGATTTCATCTATGAGTGGGATCATATATTTGTCTTTCTGTACCAGGCTTATTTCACTTAACATAATGTCTTCCAGGTTCATCCATGTTATCACTGATAACAGGATTTTATACTTTTTATGGTTGAATAGTATTCCTGTGTGTGTGTGTGTGTGTGTGTGTGTGTGTGTCTTTTTTTTCTTTAGCCATTCATCTGTTGATAGGCATTGGGTTGATTCTATATTTTGGCTATTGTTAGTAGTGCTGCAGTAGACATGGGAGTGCAGATGTCTCTTCGACATACTGATTTTATTTCCTTTGGGTCTATGTCCAGTAGAGGGATTGCTGGATCATATGGTATATCTGGTTTTAGTTTTTTGAGGAACCCCTCCATACTCTTTGTCCATAATGGCTGCACTAATTTACAACCAATATATGAGTTTCCTTTTCTCCACATCCTCGCCAACACTCATTATTTTTTTTTTGATAACAGCCATTCTGACTGGGGTAAGATACTATGTCATTGTGGTTTTGATTTACATTTCCCTGATGGTTAGTTAAGTTGGTTATTTTTTCAGAAATGTTCACTTTTTTAACCTCATTCCCTAGAACTACTAGAGGTTTTTTAAAGTACATTAATGGCTTTTCAAGTTATTATAACTGACTTTTACCAAATGTTTTGTACTACATGATAAGGTTTGCCATCCTTCTAGCTTCTGAGAATTTCCTTGCTGCCTGGCCTTTAGACCAAAGTCATGTATTTTAGTTTGTTCTAATAGTATCACACATTGGGTACCAATTTATATTTGTTAGGATAGGCTAGGATATGCTGTGATAGATAACAACCTCAAAATCTTATTGGCATATAATGCCCAAAATTTGTTTTTTTGTTTTTTGCTCTTGTCACATTTTGAGTCATCATCATGGATCAACTGGAGAACCAGAAGGATGCAGCAGTCGACATCTGAAAAACAGTGATATGGAGAAGGACTACTTTGAAAGATTTTGTATCTTTTTTTTTTTTGAGTCGGAGTCTCACTCTCACCCAGACGAATGCAATGGCATGCTCCCGGCAACCACAGCCTCGCCCTACTGGGCTCTGGCGATCCTTCCGGCTCAGCCTTTCAAGTAGCCGGAACTATAGGCCCGTGCTACCACGCCCAGCTAATTTGTGATTTATTGTAGAGATGAGGGCTCGCCAAGTTGCCCAGACGGGTCTCAAACCCGCGGGCTCAGGCAATCCACTCATTTTGGCTTCCCAAAGCACTGGGATTATAGGCTGAGCCACCAAGCCCAGCCTCAAAGTTTTAAAAATATACTAGTGAGTTATTTTATATCGGGGGTGAGGTGTGATATAAATAATCTTAGAAATAACTTATTGCCCTTAATTTACCTTGACCAGAAAAACTGTAAAAACAAGGCTTTCTTGGGAGTATGATAACACTTTTTTATTTTTTTATTTTGTTTTGTGTTTTAAATTGTGTAGAACAATCTTCTACAGTGAGAATTGATTATCTACAGAGGTTAGCATTTGTTAGCAGTGACAGCCTGCCAATAAAAATTAATTGGGGGTTTAAAATGTTTTCTTCTTTAAGATTGATAGGAGAAAGAATATCTTTTAAGAAAACACAAATTTGGCTGGGTTCGGTGGCTATAATCCCAGCACTTTGAGAGGCCGAGGTGAGTGGATTGCCTGAGCCCGCGGGTTCAAGGTGAGCAACTTGGCGAGACCTCGTCTCTACAATAAGTCAAAAATTAGCTGGACGTGGTAGCACATGCCTATAGTTCGGCTGCTTGGAAGGCTGAGGTGGAAGAATCGCCGGAGCCCAGCAGGTCGAGACTGCGGTGGCTGGGAGCGTTCCACTGCACTCTAGTCTGGGTGACAGAGTGAGACTCCATCCCCCCCAAAAAAAAACAAAACACAGATTTGAAATTAATCTTATTCTTAATTTATTATATGTTTTATAATAAAATGTATTAACTTAATTGAAATAACTAATAAACATTGTATTAATAAATTAGGCCATTATTTGTTATAATTTGCCTGTTACAATACTAAATGCACCAGGGCTTTATGTACATAATTTAATTCTCAGAACAACCTTATAAGTTAGGTAGCATGTTCTGCCCTTTTTCAGTAAGGAAATAGGTTAAATTTATTTCATGCAAAGAGCTAATAAGTGTGTGCTAGGTAGAGAAGAGGTTTATTTATATTTCTTATCTCATTTTATCCTTATAGTGGCAGTTACTGATTTTCCTAATAAAGAAATTTTGGTTTAGAGATGTTGTGTCACAATTAGTAAACAGCAGAATTGGAATTCAATTCCAGATTTCTGTTAAATAGTACTGTACCTTTTATATGACTTCCAATTTGTAAAGAGTATTCTGGCCAGGCTCGGTGGCTCAGCCTGTAATCCCAGCACTTTGGGAGGCTGAGGTGAGTGGATTGCCTGAGCCTGCGGGTTCGAGACCCACCTGGGTAACTTGGCGAGATCTCATCTCTACAATAAATCAAAAACTAGCCGGGTGTGGTAGCGCATGCCTGTAGTTCCAGCTACTTGGAGGTCTGAGGTGGGAGGATTGTCGGAGCCCAGCAGGTCGAGGCTGCAGCAGCCACTGCACTCCAGTCTGGGCGACAGAGTGAGACTCCAACTCAAAAAAAAAAAAAAAAAAGCGTATTCTAATGAAATCAGAAACTTTATTTTAATACACTATGTTTTACAATATAGTAGGAAATAAAGTATGATATCAAATAATAGTAAACTAATTAGAATAATTTGAAATTTCAAAATATGATTTATTTTTTTCTACTGCTGTGTTAATTATTATAAATAAAGGGGAAGTGAGTTTGAGCAAATGAGGACACAGATATATGAGGGAGAACCCAAAATGTATTTATTTATAAATTGTATTGGTTCTTACTTTTTTTTTTTTTTGAGTTAAGAGTCTCACTCCGTTGCCCAGACTGTAGTGCAGTGACACGCTACCGGCCATCGCAGCCTCCACCTGCTGGGCTCCTGCGATCCTTCCGCCTCAGCCTTCCAAGTAGCTGGAATTACAGGACACGCTACCATGCCCGGCTAGTTTTTGATTTCTTGAGAGAGGAAGTCTTGCCAGGTTGCCCAGGCAGGTCTTGAGCCCGTGGGCTCAGGCAATCCACTCGCCTCGGCCTCCCAAAGTGCTGGGATTACAGGCTGAGTCACCGAACCCGGCCGGTTCTTACATTTTTAAACTTCAGTCACCTTCAGTGTAATGTTTGATGCAATACATCTATCAGTATGCTTTTTCCACTGCTCAAACAGTTTTTGAACTCATCAATTTTAATGCCTCTTAGTGCTTCTTTCACATTGTTTCATCTGGAGAAACAAAAAAGTCACTTGGGGTGAGATCAGGTGAATAGGGAAGGTGAGGCATGGGGTTCATGTTATTTTTGGTCAAAAACTGCTGAACACCCAGCACAGTTTGAGCAGGTGCACTCCTAAATCACCCATCATGAAATGGGCAAACGCATTGAAAGAATCGCCAAAAAAAATTCACTGAAGCCCAATGCAGTCTTTCACAACACTAGCTGGTAGACTGATGCCAGTAGGTTCCTAGAACATTTACTTAGTGCAGAAAGCCTGTACTACAAGGGGCCTGCCCTCCAGAAAATAATTTTGGAATTGGGGGGGGGGGGGCGGGTCCCTGTCATATATTGAAACAAAAAAGTGTTGAAACTGTCAGAGTCTCTTTTATTGTTTAACCACTGCAGGAAGATACTACTTCTATTACAAGTATCAAAAATTACACTATGGGTTTTATAGTTTTGGTAAAACTAAGGGACTTTGTGATAGTAAATAGGAAGTAAATTATGTGAGACTTTTTTTTTTTTTTTTTTTTTGAGTTGGAATCTCACTCTGTCGCCCAGGCTGGAGTGCAGTGTCACGCTTGCAGCCACCGCAGCCCTGACCTGCTGGGCTCCAGCGATCCTTCCGCCTCAGCCTTCCAAGTAGCCGGAACTAGAGGTGCGCGCTCTCACGCCTGCCTAATTTTTGATTTATTGTAGAGACAGGTGTCACCAAGTTGTCCGGGCTGGTTTCGAACCCGGAGATCGAGCCCAGCCAAGACTATTTTTACTTTTAGCCTTAAGTGAATAGTAAGTGCATTGTGTATGTACTATCACTTTTTAAATTTAATTTTGGTTGTTATAGCTACATAATAGTACATATTTTCGAACAAACATACAATGTGTAATGATCAAATCAAGGTAATTGGGATATTCATCACCTCTGGCATGTATTATGTATTTGTGTTAGGAAAATTATAATTCTAATTTTTTTACTTATTTCGAAATAGTCAATAAATTACTGTAAACTACAGTTTCTCTATTGTGCCGAACACTAGATCGTATTCCTTCTGTCTAACTATATTTTTGTACCCCTTAATGGTCCCTCCTTAATTCTTCCAAATCACCCTTCCCCCTACCCCTCATCCTCTGGTAACCATTATTCAACTGTAGCTTCACGAGTTCAGCTTTCTTTTTAGCTGTCATATATTAGTAAGAAAGGTTACTTCTTATACTAGCTATGTCATGGTATTCCACAGTTATTAATATCTTAAAAATACACAAATCTTAGCAGTCATACAAACCCTAAAGGATTTTATTTTAGATGGATAAAACAAAGTATGTAATAAAGTAAGTAACAACAGCTGGCCGGGCCTGGTGACTCAAGCCTGTAATCCCAGCACTTTGGGAGCCCACGTATTCGAGAACAGCCCGGGAAACTTGGTGAGACCTCATCTCTACAATAAATCAATCAAGTAGCCAGGTGCGGTAGCCCGCCCTTGTAGTTCCGGCTCCTTGGAAGGCTGAAGCCGAAGCCCAACAGATCGATGCTGGGGTGGTGAGTGAGTGGAAAAAAACAACCAAAAAAAAACACCCAAGTCGTGATTGCTACATTGACTGGCAAGAAGACAACATAGATAATTCTGTTATTTTTGATAGAAGAATGGGACATAATCAAATGTAGTCTAACTTGACACTTTGTTTCAACCTATTTAATCACATAGGCCTTTATCTCTCTGGATGGTAAATAATGGGTGGTCAATAATTTAGTATCTTCTGATTCCTTTTTTTTTCTTTTTTGAGTCAGAGTCTCACTCTGTCACCGAGGCTAGAGTGCAGTGGCATGCTCACGGCCACTGCAACCTCGACCTGCTGGGCTCAGGCAATCCTTCTGTCTCTGCCTTCCAATTAGCTAGAACCACAGGCATGTGCTGCCAAGCCCGGCTAATTTTTTGATTTGTTGTAGTGACAAGGTCTCGCCATGTTGCTCAGGCTGATCTTGAACCTCTGAGCTCAGGCAGTCCTCTTGCCTCAGTCTCCCAAAGTGCTAGAATTACAGGCATGAGCCACTGCACCTGGCCTCCTCTGATTTCTTTTATAGTAGATTTTATGATAGTACCTAAAGTACTAAGCAGATTCCCTTCTTGTAAGGAAACACATGTTTCTGATTACTTTCTGTAAAAAGGAGAATATTTTGCTTCCACATCTGTATGGCATAGTAAGTGTACCAGATATAAGAAAAGTGTTGGGGCCGAACTTGGTGGCTCAGCCTGTAATCCTGTGCTTTGGGAGGCTGAGGTGAGTGAATTGCCTGAGCCCGCGGGTTCGAGACCCGCCTGGGCAACTTGGCAAGATCTCACCTCTACAATAAATATATAAAAAATTAGCTGGGCGTGGTAGTGCACACCTGTAGTTCCAAGCTACTTGGAAGGCTGAGGCGGAAGGATCGCCGGAGTCCAGTAGGTCGAAGCTGCGGTGGCCAGGAGCGTGCCACTGCACTCCAGTCTGGGCGACAGAGTGAGACTCCAACTCAAAAAAAGAAAAAGAAAAGTGTTGGAAGTTCAAGGGAAAGGTCTAGCAAATTTTATTGTTTTTATTATTATATATTCAGCAAAATAAAATGATAGCTTACTAAAGGAAAACATACTTCACATTTTACAGTGGACTCTATATATGTAGGGATGATGAGTGATTACAAATAGTACAAGGAAGCATGTGTACCAGGTCTTGGGACTTAATCTTCCTCAGCTCTATCCTTTCATATCCAGGATTCCTAGACATGAACAGCACTTAAACCTTAGGAACACTCCAAAGATAATCCTAAATGTGAAGTTAGGAAACCTGCTCTTATTTTCTTGAATTGACTGGTGTAGTTTCCTAATGGTCCTTGTAGCTGTGATGCTGTTGATCATCTCTTCAGCTGTTTAAAGTGCTTTTTGCGTCTTAGTATTCTGATTTCTCCTCTGAGTACCAGCCAGAACTCAGCCATAGATGGAGAAGGCAAAAGAAGACAAGAAGGTGATATTAAGCTATAGTAGAAGCCAGGCTCGGTGGCTCAGCCTGTAATCCCGTGCCATGGGAGGCTGAGGTGAGTGGATTGCCTGAGCCCGCGGGTTTGAGACCTGCCTGGGCAACTTGGTGAGACCTCATTTCTACAATAAATCAAAAAATTAGCTGGGTGTGGTAGCGCACACCTGTAGTTCCAGCTACTTGGAAGGCTGAGATGGAAGGATCGCCGGAGCCCAGCAGGTCGAGGCTGCGGTGGCCAGGAGCGGCCACTGCACTCTAGTCTGGGCGACAGAGTGAGACTCCAACTCAAAAAAAAAAAAAAAAGCTATAGTAGAAAGACCTTGGGGTTCTGGAGTCAGACCTCAATCTAAACTCTGCTTCCGTCACTTTGGGCAAGTGACTTAATGTTACTGAGCTTCACTTTCCCTGTAAAATGGGTATAATAATCAACCTTCAGAGTGAGGATGAAGTGTTTAACATAGGATCTGAACATAGTGGTTAAAACATTTTACTCATTAAATTCTCTTGGTCATTCTTATCATGTACACAGTAGAGCGTGGTTTAGTGTTCTCCCACTGATCCACCTTGCCATGACAAGACTGCTGAATGTCACGGTGGGTACAGTGACATGCACCTGTAGTCTCAGCTACTTGTGCCCAGGAGTTTGAGGCCACAATGTATTATGAGCACACCTGTGAATAGCTACTGCACTCCAGCCTGGGCATCATAGTGAGACCCTATTTCTTTTTTTTTTTTTTTTAAAGCTAAACAGATTTATATCAAACGTCTGCAAACCTCGTCTGTAAAGAATCAGATAGTTAAATATTTCAGACTTTGCAGGCCTTACAGTCTCTATCATCACTACTCAACTCTTGTGTAGGGCAAAAGCAACCGTGCACAATGTGCAAACAAATGTCCATCGCTATGTTCTAATAAAATTTTTTACAAAAACAGATTGTGGGCTAGATTTGGCCCTTATGCTGTAGTTTGCCAACCTCTAATCTGTATCATTGACCCTAAAAGGTAGTTCCATTGTGAGATTTCATACACAAAATACTGCTTCCTTTTAAAAAAATACTTTGCTAAAATACTTCATTGTGAGTTGAAAAGTGAATGGAGTTGCAAGATTGCATTTCCCAAAATCCATAGTCTATTGTAGAAGTGAATGTTTTTTGTATATCACAACTTAACATTTTAAGTTTTATGTTTATTATAATGCCTACCATACTTTTTAATGCTGTAAGTTAAAGACTGGGTCTCATCAAACATTTAAATAAATCATATTAACAATAGTCAAATGAATAATTAAGAAATGTTGAATTCTATATTACTTATTTGGAAGGTCATAATGCATTTTGGCATTAGTAAAAACAATGAGGATTCTTCTATAAAGAAATTGTTTAGCATTGTTTATCCGTGCCTCTATGCATTTTCCAAAATTATTTTATCACAGAACCCCTCACATGACATTTCATAATATCTAGGAACTACTATTCTGAAACTATCTAGTTTAGTTAGGGAAATGTAGGGTCAGACACTTTCGTTGTCTTGTAAAATTTATGTGGTTAGTTACTTGGCAACAATTGTGGAAGAAAAACTTGCATCTCTCACTCATAGAGATTTTCCCTTTTTTTTTTTTTGAGTCAGGATCTCACTCTCATCCAGGCTGAAGTTTAGTGGCACAATCACGGCACACCGTAGCCTCAAGCTCCTGGGATTAGGCAGTCCTCTCAAGTAGCTGGGACTACAGGCATGCACCACCATGCCTGACTTTTTTTTTTGAGAGATGAGATTTCACTATGTTGCCCTGGCTGATCTTAAACTCCTGGACTCAAGCAAACCTCCCATGTCAGCCTCCCAAAGTGCTAGAATTATAGGCATGAGCCACCACACCCAGCCTGAAATCCTACTTTTAAAAAAAATTTCCTTCTGCTCTTAGCTTAAACTATTATTTGGAAACAATCTCAGTCACAGGAAAGATACAAGAAAGTAATAAGTATGTAGACCACTATATACCCTTTACCTGGATATACTTGTTAACACTTTGCTCATTTGCTTTAGTTTGTCCTCCTCCCTGCCCCATACACAAACATATATATATTTTCCAAACCATTTAAGTTGGCTACATCATGGCCCTTTACCCCTAAGTATTTTAATAGATGTTTAATCTTTTATGATGTAGACATTTTTGAAGAATATGGTCCCTTGATTTTTTTTTAATAGAGTGATCCGTTTTATATTTGTCTGATGTTTTCTCATTTAGATTCAAGTTTTGCATTCCCAGCTAGATTATTAAATAAGGGATATTGTGTCCTTGTGGCATCACATCTAGAGACAAATGCATCTCTGCCTCACTGGTGATGTTAAGTTTGGCCACCTGGTCAAAGTGTGGTCCAGTTTCTCCACTGTATAGTTACTATTTTCCCTATATATACAAATGAGCAGTCTGTGGGAAATGATATCCTTTTGAGAGTTAATATAGTGAAGTTGTTAAGAGCTCATGATCTGGAGGAATAGCTGGATATGAATCCAGCTAACCATGTGAACCTAGGCAAGTTTACTGATCTGTGAGCTGAGTATGATAGTTGCCACATATTGAGTTGAGAGCTTTAAATGAATAAAATGAAGTAAGACATGGGACACTCATGCCTTCTAGCATAGTAGTAAAACCTAAGGGTTCATAATCCAAAGCCAAAAAGAACTTCACAAAATCATTTCTTCCAAGTAGATTAATACTTTATCTAGATGAATGCCTTTAAAAAATAATCTTATTATTGAAAAAAAATTTTTTTAAATTTGGAGTCTCACTCTGTCCCCCAGGCCAGAGTACAGTGGCATGCTCACAGTCACCACAGCCTTGACCTTCTAGGCTTAGGTGATGCTTCTGCCTCAGCTTTCCAGGTAGCTGGAACTATAGGTGTGCGCCACCATGCCCAGCTAATTTTTTGTATTTACTGTATAGATGGGGTCTCTAAGTTGCCCAGGCTGGTCTCAAACCCCTGGGCTCAGGCACTCCTCTTGCCACTGCCTCCCAAAGTGCTGGGTTTACATGTGTGAGCCACCCTGACCAGAGAATTTGTTTTTTTTCTGTTCTTCATCTTCTTGTTATGCCCTGCCTCCTCTGATATGTGTGAGGCAGGTTGTTTAGGGGACATGGAATTCCTATTAGGAATTTTTTTTTCCCTGGATTCTGACTTGCTTAGGGTTCAACTTCATAGGATTCTATTGAATCTTCATGAAGATAAACATTTCAAAATCACTTCTACATGTTTTTTATGTTGTCCTAGTGATAGTATTATATAATAATTATAAAGAACACAGAGGCATGTAGATGGAGTTCAAGACAGGGAACAGCACTTAGAGTTATCACTAGAAAGTTCTATTGGAGACTCACTATAAGTGGAGTATGAAATTCTGGGTATAAAGTGGTATGGTATTGAACTGAAATAATTAGCTAGAGCTAGATCATGAAGGGCCCTATTTGTCGTGCCATTAAGTTTGAATTTCACCAGGAAGACAATAGAGAACCAAGAATTAAGTGTGAGACTCTTAAAAAGACCAGTGGCAGTAACTATAAAAGGGAAGTAGAGAATAATGGAATACTAGAGGTTAGATTGCAAGTTGCTTCCTGAACTGTGGCAATTGGATGAAAAAGTATTGAGTAATTTCTAATCATAAAACAAATAGTATAAGATCTGGTGCCTGATTTGTAAATGGGAAAGAAAGAAGCAAGAGGGAAGCCGGGCTCGGTGGCTCAGCCTATAATCCCGCGCTTTGGGAGGCTGAGGTGAGTGGATTACCTGAGCCCACGGGTTCGAGACCCGCCTGGGGAACTTGGCGAGACCTCATCTCTACAATAAGTTAAAAATTAACCGGGCATGGTAGCACGCGCCTGTAGTTCCAGCTACTTGGAAGGCTGAGGCAGAAGCATCGCCGGAGCCCAGCAGGTCGAGGCTGCAGTGGCCGGGAGCGGCCACTGCACTCCAGTCTGGGTGACAGAGTGAGACTTCAACACAAAAAAAAATTAAAAATAAAAAAATAAAAACAAATTAAAAAAAAAACTGGCCGGGCTCAGTAGCTCAGTCTGTTATCCCAGCACTTTGGGAGACCAAGGCAGGTGGATTGCCTGAGCCCGGGGGTTCGAGGCCAGCCTGGGCAACTTGGGGAGATGTCATCTGTACAATTAATCAAAAAATTAGCCAGGTGTGATGGTGCACGCTGGTGTAGTTCTGGCTACTTAGAAGGATGAGACGGAAGGATCGCTGGAGCCCAGCAGGTCGACGCTGGGGTGGCCGTGAGTGTGCCACTGCCCTCCAGCCTGGACAATGGAGTGAGACTCCGACTCAAAACAAACAAACAAAAAAAATGCTGTCAGCTTAGTTGCCTGTCAGGTGAGAAGACTGGGAGATTAAGTGATAGGGGGTAGGAGAGAGAACTATAAAACTTTTTAACTTCTGCATGCAGGATACTTCACAAGTTCTATATATATTGCTCTTTTTGAAATACATTGAAACTGGAAAATGTCTTGGCACTACATCAAAGTATTTTCAATTCATTGTATATGTACATACTTTAAATTTTAAAAAGTATTCCTGAAACATCTTCTGAAAAGGTAGGTATCATTTTTTATTCTCTTTAATTCATATATTTTCTTCATTCTTTATTATTGCACATATGTATTTAATTCATAAATCAACTGACTCATTATGAATGCCTGTAAATACTGAACTTAGAACTTACTCTTTATTTGCCCACAAAGGAACTATGGAGTTTTGTTTTTTAAATATAAGTAAATAAAAATAAATGAACATATTAATTTGGGTCATATAAAAGAAAGAGTTCTACAGCAAAAGAGAGAAAAAAGTCTTATTCTGAGGACTTGGAAGAAAACACTTTTACACACACATACAAGCAATGACACATCTGGATACATCACAAATGATGTTACATAGAATTTCTTTTTTGTAAATTCCTTTTGCCTCTTTTACCTAACATTTAATTTGGTGAAAGCTCTTAACATTTCTGGATGCTATAATTTTGTATTTGTTTAATATAATGCAATTTCTCCTTTTTAAAGTTTTATTATTGTTATAAATGGCCCTTGAAAACTTCAGAGAGCGTTTTCTTTTTTGTATTCAAAGTTGGACGTCTATCTAATAATTATCTGGTACCTAATTTATATAGTGTGATTAATTCTGATATCTTATTCTATTATAGACTTACAATGTCATGTTACAGTCTTCCATTGCCATTGTTTTCTGTTCTAGTTGAAAAACCTCCTGGTAATTCTTAAAGAACAAGCTGACACATTTCTTCTTCCTTGAGCCCCTCTTCTAGAACTTACTTTTAATTTAGTACTCATTTACACAATATTTCAAATATTTATATTGCATACATATGTCTATACCTTATGGAAAACCGAGTCTTATTTTCTTTTGGCAAGCTTTTTTCTAAAGTTTATTTAGAAAAAAAAGTCAAACTGGGTTTGGTGGCTCACACCTATAATCCCAGAGCTTTGGGAAGCCGAGGTGAGAGAATTGCTTGAACCTGTGGGTTTGAGACTAGCCTGGGCAACTTAACAAGGCCTCATCTCTACAATAAAAAAATAAAAAATAAAAAATAAAATAACTAGCCAGGCATGGTGGTGCATGCCTATAGTTCCAGCTACTTGGAAGGCTGAGGTGAAGGGATTGCCTGAGCCCAGCGGGTTGAGACTGCAGTGGCCATGAGCGTGCCACTACACTCCAGCCTGGGTAACAAAGTGAGACTCCAACTCAAATTTAAAAAAAAGTTTAAAAGTCAAGTAGTTTTAAAAACTATATATTATAGTTTTATAGCTATTATTAAATAGGTATATAAAACTCTACTAGTTATTAGAGCATATTGTAAAGCTACAAGTGATATTAACACAAGAATAAATATTTAAGTGGAACAGAATAAATATTTAAGTGGAACAGAATAGGTTGGCCAGATACATACCCCATTATGGATAGGAATATTTTCTTTTAAAAGAGAGGTGTTAAAATCACAAGTAGGGAGAGTATTTATCAATACATAAAGTAGGAAATACTGGTTGCCATTTGGATAAATATAAGTTAGATTTGTATCTAATACTGTACATGCTTTATTTATAGACTTAAATGACTAAAATTTTGTAATCATGAGTAAATATATGGACAGGAGCAAATGTTCCAAACTTACCAGTGATAGAAAATGCACTTTCAAGAACTTACATAAAGAGATAAATAATAAGTGATGACCAATATACCATTACATTTTTTAATAGACTATTTTTATATGATTAAAAATTTTAAAACTACCGTCAACAAATAAGAATAAAATAAACTGGGAAAAACAGTTGCTGAAAATTTGACACAGACAAATACCTGTCCTTAAAAGACTAGGAAAATCAGTAAGAAAAAAAAAAAGTCCCCCAAGATAAATAGGTAAACACAAACAAAAGAGGAAAAAATGTCACTCACAAACATGAAAATAATTCACAAGTAGTAGAAAAAGACAAAATAATGAGATATAATTTTTAACTACCAAATTTTTAAAGAAGTAATGAAAATACATACTATTTAGTGTGCAGTGAAATAGACACTCTCATCTATTACTGTTTGAACTCTTCAGAATGCAATTTTCATTTATGTATACAAATATTTATTCATAGCCCTTAACATTTTGGGAAAATTATCCTAGGTAAGCATATTTATGAAGAAAAACCTACAGGCGCACCAGAAATTTATGTTCCCTTTTCACTGGGTGGAGATGTTACGATGAAGTGACTTCCCAGTGTCTTTTGCAATTAGATGTAGCCATATGACCAAGCTGCAGCAAATGGAATGGGGGCAGAAATAATATAAGATACTCCCAGGACTGGCCAGACTCTCTAGGTTCAAAGCTTCAATTTCCATTACTGGTGCATAATCTTGAGCAAGTTACATAACACTGTGTGCCTCAGTTTCCTTTCTGTGAGTTTTATAATAGTGCCTATCTCTTAGGTTTAAGAGTTCAAAATAATTGAATATATACTCAATTCTTAAAAGGATTTCAGGAGATCAGTATTCAGAGAAGTTTAAGCATCACCAAATCCATCAAGAATACTAACAGGGGCCGGGCTCTGTGGCTCAGCCTCTAATCCCAGCAATTTGGGAGGCCAAGGTGAGTGGATTGCCTGAGCCCGTGGGTTTGAGACCAGCCTGGGAAACTTGGCAAGACCTGATCTCTACAATAAATAAAAAGTTAGCCAGGCATGGTAGCACATGCCTGTAGCTCCAGGTACTTGAAAGACTAGAAGGACCGCCGGAGCCCAGCAGGTTGACGCTGGGGTGGCCGTGAGCGATACACTGTACTTCAGCCTGGGTAACGGAGTGGAATAAGACCCCAACTCAAAAAAAAAAAAAAAAGAAAAAAAGAATACCAATATAGGGTTCATTCCAGAACAGATGCTGCTGTTTGTCCTAGTTTATAGGGTGGACCATCGATCCCTGATCCTGAAGACAGGAGAGCAGTGTAAGATCACAGGAGGTGCTCACAGTGGCATAGAGCTTGTGCTATGATCCAGCAAACCCTCCCAAGTTCATCTGGTCACCAGAGACCTGGGAAGACCAAACACCTTAACCCCTTTAGAAAATCAGAAGTAGAGTCATCTGGTTGCAGGTTTCCAGGAAGTTTGAATATGAACCCGGTAAGGTCCCTGAAGATAGGCTGTTACTTATACAAGTAAAGGTCTGTGGCTAGAAAAATATATATTTAAAAATTACTTAACAACCACTTATAGAGAACTCAAGTATTATTCTGATAACTCTACAAGCATCAACCTCTTACTCTTCATAACAAACACTGAGAAATATTCTGTTACCCACATTTTACTGATGAGTTTAGGTAGCTTGCTCACACACAGGTAGTATAAAACCAGAATCAAACCCAAACAACATGATTCTGGTCTGTTCTCTGAGCTACTAAGCTTTGCTGCATCTCCCACTATACTGAGGGAGAGATGCCCATTGTTAATACTGCTTCATAGTAGTATAGCATAATTTTAAATTTATGTAGAGCAGTCACAGTGATTAAACATAGATTTTTCCCATAGTCCCAGGAGGCAGATAAGACTGGTATTAACTCTCATTTCACATACAAAGAAATTGAGGCTCAGAGAATCTAAATAGCATTTAGAGGAACACATAGTTGAAATTCAGGTCCTGATTATTTGACTACTAACCCACTGTTCTTTTCTTCACCCCACATTAGTTTTCTCAGTTCTCTATTTTCCCTCAAGGAGAATTAAAATAATTTTTTTTTCTTTTCATTCTCTCCAATGTTGGCAGAGTGATTAAATCAAAGAGATTAACTTTTTTAATTCTAAACCAGAAAGTTAAGCAATTCTCAAAATTACTAGGAATGTTTGATTCCAATCTTTCAGGTAACCCATTTACTTATTAAGAGTCATGAGGGCTTTTGAAGCTCGACACAATTGTACAGGATGACTGGGTAGAACATGGCAGTCCCCTTTCTCCCTTCATCTTCAGCCAGCATGTTGAATTGCTCCTTTGCCAGCTCATGAGGCAGGCATGTTGGGACACTGTATTGGCAGTAATGAAAAAATCTGGTGGAAGAAACCCTGTGGCTGCAAGAAGGGGATCTGGGTTCAAGTCCCATCTGAACTCACAATTCACTGGGAGAGCCTCAACAAATCACCATGATAGGTCTCGGCCTTCTCATCTATTGAGCAGGAATATTTGACTAGTGTGGTGTTATGATATAGATATTGGTCTTTGTCCACAATTCCTGGCTCTTAACTCCTCTAGCCCTCATTACAGTCTTTTGTTATAATGTTGGGGCACTTTAGGGCTCAGGAGCAGGTCTCAGAAAACAGAATCTCTCTCTCTGACCTTCTCCTGGCCTCCTTTCACCTGGTCGCAAGTCCAGGCTACCAGAACTTCTGACAAATTGGTTTCAGTTGGGGTTCCCATAAACCCTCCTCCTTTGGGTTTGACTAATTTGTTGTAGTGGCTCACAGAATTCAGGGAAACATGTTTACTGCTTTATTATAAAGATTATTATAAAGGATAAAGTTGAAGAGACACATAGGGTAAGGTATGGGGAAAAGAACATGAAACTTCGACGCTTCTCTGGGCCTGTCATCCTTCAGGAACCTCCATATGTTCAGCCTTCTGGTAGCTCTCCAAATCCTGTCTTTTTGGGTTTTTTTTTACAGAGACTTCATTACATAGACACAATTGACAACCATGTAGAAATGTGATTGGACAAAAAGCACATGATCAACACATGTCTGGGGAAAGAGGAGTGTTGGGGACCTGAACCCTCATCCTGTGGTATTTGACACTATCTCTAGGTAGATAGTGTTGGAACTGAATTAGAGGGTGTCCACGTGGTGTTTACTGCTTGATGTGTGGGGAAATCCCCCACATTTGGTCACAGAAATCTTATTCTGTGTTGGTGCTTATTATGGTGGTGTGAGAGGAGAAGGAAAGATAGTTTGAAAGGGCATTTCCCCAAAACAACTAGGTAATTGCTAAAGTCTTTCCCAACTTCTCTTCTTTAGTGGTCTGGATTTTTTCTTTGTGCATGTGATTTTGAACAAGGTGGGCCTCAGTTTCCTCATTAGTAAACTAGTACTATTAATGTTTGTCCTGATTCTCTCTCTGGATTGATGAATGCATCAAAGAGAATACTAACTACAAAAGTCTTTAAATATCAAATATGCTTTATAATTTGAAATTCTTGCTATCATTAACTAATTAGAAAAATGTTTATTAAGATTTCAGTAAGTGAAAAAATTGCTACTGATTTTCATAAAGCCCTTAATGAGTTAAATGTTTGGACATCTGGTGAAATACTATCCTCAGCTGTTTAAGTGACATCTTCTTAGGTCAAATTTCTCTCCTCTCTTCAGTCCATCTGCTCACAGCTTGTCATGATAAACACTTCTGAGTTATAAAGCAAAGAGTACACAGCAACAAGAGAGGGACAGCAACTTGAATCTTGACTAGACAATAATATCTAAGCAAAAACAACACCCAGCCATCTACTCTTCGTTCCTCCAACCCTATCCCACACTGGCCCTTCAACTCTGTCCCCACCCTTCTCTGCCCTGTGTGTCTGTTGCAGCCACATGCCAGGTGGGACACAAGCTGAAGGTAGGAAATCAAAGTCACCCATGAGTGACTGGAGAGAAGTGACAGGCCTATGGATAAGCATAATGCCAGGTGGAAAATCTAGGTGTCACTTATCCTTGGTTCAACGAAAGTAGAATGTATTGTGTGATTGGTACCCCCTAGAATAGAATCATTTTAATGTAGTGTCCTGGGGATCAGGGCACTTGGCTTATATAGGAACTGCACCAATTTGTCTGGAGAGTTCAGCAAAAATTTCAGAATATTCAGCCTCAGTTTTGTCATTTGCAAAATGAGGTGGTAATTGGTAGTAGTTATAAACACCTACATCACTGTTATCATTAGGCCTAAATTTAAAAAAACAGTCTGTTACAGTTTGGCATATTGTGGGTAGTAACATTTTTTTATTGGCTTTGAATCTACTATACTGGACAGAGATCTAGACTAAGAAGCCCTTGATTGCCCAACTGAGAGGACTTTGGTCTTTCAGTTCTCTAGGAGTGATCTGAAGTTTCAGAGCAAGAGAATGCACTCCTCAAAATTGGAATTAATATTGCTGGCTGTTTCCTCTGATGGAAAATAAGGGGATTATGTAGATATTATGTAAATTCCCTCCTTGCTCTGATGTTCTGAGTCCATGTTCTGCTCCCTTGAATGTCTGATTACATTTAAAGTCAAAAAGTTATTTCATCTCATATGTATTCTGTGTCAGTATGCACATTCCCAACAGCCACTTTCTCTAGCACTGAAGTCACTAACTTCAAAATGACCTCAGTAACAATGTAAAAGATTATGATGTATTTATACAATGCTAATAGTGGTTATATCTTAATGGCGTAATTTTAGATGATACATTTGTTAAAATTACCCTTCACTACAGTTCCCTATTCCTCTTTCATGAACATGAATAGCTTATGTAGCAAAAATAATAAAAAGAGAATTGTCCAACCCAGGAGGAAAGAAAGAAACGATGTTAACAAGAATCAGCGCATAAGATAGAAATTGACTCAGCACTTACGTTTGGTTCAAAAAATGTAATTTTCCTACCAATGCATTCTTTCTCAATAAAAGTCATCTGTTTCCTCTCACTGGAAGAAAAAATAAAGTTTGTTCTATAACAATTCCTAAAAGAACCTGCATCTTTTTCTTTGGCTTAGCTCAAGCATCACATTTTACTCCTCCATCTGACCTACAAATATCACAATGTAACCCCCATGTGCAACATGATGCTGGGACACACAAATTTTTTAAAAAGGCTTTTCTTTCAAGGATACAATGTATTAGAAATTATCACACACTTCCGAAGAATAAATGGGCAAATCCACTTTGAAAAAGAAACAGATTAGTTATTACTCTTAAGGTGTGATGACATAATGTAGGATCCAGCATTTTCACACCTAGATGAAGCTCTCCAACATATGCAAATGTTGATGTGTGCAGCTAGTAGCTACATACTGTTTGTAACGCAAATGAATTAGCCAGAAACAACTCAAACAAATGTACAAATGAACTATGGCTACATGGATTAATATTAATGAATTTCAAAATGCTGAATAGAAAACAAGTCACAAAACACCACATATAATATAATATAATATAATATAATATAATATAATATAATATAACATAACATAACATAATATAATTGCATTTACATAAAGGTCAAAACCATCAAAGCTAAACAATATATTGCTTAGGGACACATATATCTGTGGTAAACTATAAGAGAAGCAAGGGAATAAAGAATAATTAACATTCAAAATAGTGGTTACTTTTGGGAGTGGCAGAATGAGGTAATTTAAAAGATGAAGAACATTTGGAGAACTTCAAAGGTATTAGGAATTTGATGGATATAAAAGTAATAATTGTTTTATTGTTCTTCAAATCATATAAACATATATGGTATTTGTATGTATGACAACATTTCAAGCAAAATAAATGAAATAATATGCACAAAAATGGAACAAATACTCCCTCAAAATCAGTCTTTTATTCAAAATTCAAATAAAGCATTTCTTGCTACGTGAAGTCTCTCCTGATCTCACTGATATTTTCTTTCTCTTTTGATTGCTCCTCCTACATTTTTGTTTGTTTGCTTTACTTCCATTTCTACTTTATGTGAATATAGTTGAGGTAAAGTTCATATCTCCGGGCGACTGCCAGCATCTAGAATGTAGAATCTATGACTCGTTACCTCTGCTTCACCCCATTGGGACTTGCCATCAAGTATTTTGAGGTTAAATTCTGGTTTTATGGATTAAAACTTCTAAGCCCTCAAGCATAAATTTCTACTTGTATGAAAACAAGTAGAAATAAACTTCTACCTATTAGGATTCCAGTCAGGATTTTCTGAAAAAATTACTGACATGATTTTTTAAAATTACATTTTGAAGTATCATGTAAAGTTATATTTGAGTCCTTTTATGTAGTATATTCTTAAGAAATATTCAAATGATTTTGACATAGTCTTAGTTTGTTGTGTTTAAGGGACCTAATCAATACACAGGGCAAAGACAATGACTTAGGATGAAACAAGCTGTGTGCTGTGGCTCACATCTGTCATCCCAGCACTTTGAGTGCCTGAGGCAGGAAGATTACTTGAGGCCAGGAGTTCAAGATCAGCCTGGGCAACACAGCAAGACTCTGTCTCTACAAAAAATAAAAAACGTAACCAGGCAATGTGGTACATGTCTCTAGTCTCAGGTACATGCCTCTGGAGGTGGAGGTGGGAGCCCAAGGGTTCAAGGTTGCCGTGATCAATGATTGTGCCACTGTACTCATGCCACTGGGCAACAGAGCAAGACCCTATCTTAAAAAAAAACGAAGTGTGAAATGACTGTTTCATGGAAGGAAGATACTCAGACATACTAATGGGACCAACTGAATCCACTCAAGAATCATGGTCTTCACTAAAAAAGGTAGAAGAGAACTTTCTCTTTTTCAATGTGTTAATTTTCTTTTTAAAAAATTATTTTATTTTAGAGATGTGGGATACAATTCAGGATTGGGCACATGTACAGGTGAAGTCTGGGCCTCCCATTGGTCCTCACTTTGCCTGATTTAGGATCAGGTACCCTTATTGATGCTATGTGCCCCACCCTCTTCCCCTGGCAATGTCATGCTACTGTCAATCCCCTCCTTGTAGTATTATGATAAAAGTTCAGGGTCCACTTATGAATGAGAACATGTGGTACTAAGTTCTTTGTTTCTGTGATAGATCACTGAGCATAATAGACTCTAAATCCATCCAAATTGATGTGGCATCCATAATTTTGTCCTTCCTTATGGTTGCATAATATTCCATCATGTGGCATTCTACCCTTTGAGCTACAACAGGCTGTTGATCCCTTAGCTTTCCAACTCCTTTTGAGGGAGGAACTGAGAAAGGCCATCAAACTTTGTAGAGTATCCTCTAAGAGGCAGAGGAGAGCAGCTATGAAGCCAATGAATAATGCATGACTGATTTGATAGTAATTAAAATTAATGGAACCTGCTTTTACTTTGAAATGAAGTCATTAGTTGTCTATACCTCCTAGAAAATATAAAATTAGATATTTTGGACTCACTATTCTGGACAATAGTGAAGTTAGGAGAATTTAAAAATTTACTTTCAGTTATGTTAAAAATACTTTACAATATGTTCTAAAGGTATTACTTTTTCTGAAAAAAAATTTAAAGAGAATATATGCAGAAAATATTTTTTTATTTTGGATATATGTATATTAAAAATGCCTACTTTAATTAGCATTTTTTATTTCCAAAGTTCTTCAGGACATATTGTTTTATTTAAACATCTGTGAAGTGAATATTGTAATTTCCACTCTATGCAAGATAGATTGGAGGTGTAGACAGTAAATGCAGAGTCCAGTTTCAAACCTAATTTTACTGACTCTTGGTCCACATTATCACATTTGCTACCCATTTACTTTCAACACTTATCTTGGATAGATCACTTCTTTTCTTTAAGACTCAGGTATTTTCTTCAAATGTAAAAACTATACCTAGCACATAGTAGGCATACAGTATATAACTTTTGAATACATTAACTTATTTCTTCATTCAACATCTTCAATGACCTACTTGTGCTAAGCATTCATACAGAATCAATAGACTGTCCCTGTCTTCACAGACAGCAAAATTTTCATCCTTTTTGTGCATCTGCTGTGAGCAAGAAACCACTCCGACTATTAAAACTTAAAAGGTAGGGAATGAGTTTTGGTTCTTCACCTAGAAAGTGGGCCCTTGGATTTATTTAATTCTGCAAAGGAGAGGCTACCAGCTTAGCAAAATAAATAAATAAAATAAAATTATAAATGGCATTCATGTTGTTTTTTCTTAATTGTGGCTGTTTCTAAATGGAAACTGAAATGTCTTATTCATCTTTTTTATCTCAGTGTATCTACCACCATGTCTGACATATATTCTGAAGAAGCTGAAGTCTTGCCATCCTCAGACAATGGTCAGGGCAGAAAAGGAAATAGAACTGTGTGTGTGTGTGTGTGTGTGTGTGTGTGTTTAGTAAACTCTTTATTCTGAAGTAATTATAGATTTAAAGAAAAATTGCAAAGATAGAGTATAGAATATCTATGTACTTCTCACTCAGTTTCTTCTAATGGTTCTATCTTACATATTTGTCAAAACTAAAAAACAAAAAATAATAATTCATGACTATCAATTAAACTTCAGATTTTATATGTATTTCACTGGTTTTTCCACTAATATCCTTGTTTTACTCCAGAATCTAATCTAAGATACCATACTGAGTTTAGGAATTTCTTGTTTATAGAAATGATTTTTATAATGTAAAAGAAATTTACATTTTATCAGTCCTTTTGAGGTACAGAGGAATGTTTATCAACACAAAATAGCAGTGGACACACACACACACACACACACACACACAACTTTCATAGGATAGCACAGGAAGACAGTGGCCTGGTCTCAGCTGTGCCTGGCAAAGCTTTTTTAAAAAAGCCCTTGCGTTATATGTTGTGAGCCATACTTGCATGCTCTTTCTCAGTAAATCGCATGTGACTATATAAACATGAAAGCATATGGTTATTTAACAGTTTCTTTTATCAATTGGTTTTCACAAGGTACCAAGAACACACAATGGAGAAAGGACAGTATCTTCAATAAATGATATTGAAAAAACTCTATATCCATATGCAGGATAAAATTAGACTCTTATCTTACAGTGTGTACAAAAATTATCTCAAAATGAATTACAGACTTAAATATAAGACCTGAAACTATAACTACTGACAGAAAACACAGGGGGAAAGCTCCATAACATTGGTCTGGCCAATGATATTTTGGATATGACTCTGGATGCTCAAGCAACAAAAGCAAATATAGACAAATAGTATTGCATCAAACTGAAAAACTTCTGCACAGCAAAGGAAACAATTGAAAAAGTGAAGACACAACCCACAGAATGAAAAAAAAATTTGCAAACTATGTATCTGATAAGAGATTAATATAAAAAAATATATAAGGAACTCAATGCTATTGGATGGGAGACACCTCTTATCAACAAGGGTACCTGAATGAAGCATTTTTGTATGCCTAACCCCTAACTGTACCCCACAATAACATAATAAAAAAAAAATGAGCAAAGGACCTGAGCAGACATTTCTCAAAGAAGACACACGAACGGCAAAAAGGTACACTAAAAAATGCTCAGCATCACTAATCATCAGGGCACTGCAAATTAAGATGACAGTTAAATATTACCTCACAGCTGTTAAAATGACTTGCATCAAAAATATGAAAAATAATGAGTTTTAGATAGGATGCAGAGAAAGGGAAACTGTTACACATTGTTGGTGGGAATGTAAATTATTACAGCCACTATGGAAGTTTGTATAGAGGTTTTTCAAACTAAAAATAGAACTACAACTGTATATCTATAACTAACACTGTATATCCCACTTCTGGGTGTATATTCAAGTAGTATAAAGTCAATATATTCAAAGGACATCTATTCATTGCAGCATTATTCACAATAGCCAAAATATGAAATCAATCTAAGTGTCTATCAAGGGATGACTGGATAATGGAAATGTGGTATGTATACACAATGAAATACTATTTAATTTTAAAATAAAGGGGAAATTCTGTCATTTGTAACAGCATGGATGAATCTGAAGAACGTAATATTAAGTAAAATAAGCCAGACACAGGAAGACAAATGCCACATGATCTCACTTAAGTGTAGAATCTAATAAAGTTGAACTTATAAAACAGAAAATAGAGAAATGGTTACTGGATCCTGGGAGTGAGGAGACAGGAAATGGGGAGATGTTGAACAAAGTGTCCAAAGTTCCAGATGGACAGAAGGAATTGGTTTTGAGATCTATTATACAGTAAAGCAACTATAGTCATTAATACTGTATTCTATTTCAAAAGAGATGAAACTGAATTTCAAATAAAAAGTGATAGATCTGTTCATCATTCCACATTGTATACACATACCAAAACATCACATTGTACCCCACAAATGTTTATAATTATAATTTGTCAATCAAAAGTAATATTAATAATTAACTTAAAATTCCTTCTAAATAATCATTCTTTTCTTGAATATAAAATAATGCAAAAAGTCACCTTCCATACACCGACCATACTACAAATACCACCTTACAGAGGAGCCTGAAACCAGCTTCCTGCTCAACAGTAACCAGAACACCAGAATTCTTTTACCCTGGAAAGAGATTCTATAGAAATAACAGGATGAACATTTTTTTAAAATGGCAAACTAGTAATAACAAGAAGAATAGAAAAGTATGGAAGATTTAAACAAATTTCTGAGATGTTAAATCTTATAGACAGCTAGAACATAGCAGACAAATCTCTGTCCATGATAAATGTGAGAGACAGTTTTCATGGAAGAAGCCAGAAATTTCAAGGCCAGAAGATTCAGAAATTAGAACTCTCTTCTTAATTAATTAGAGTCTGAACTTTAGTAAAAAAATTGCAAGTAATTTTTGGAAAAAAAAATGAATCCCTGGAATGGCTAAGACCTCAATATGGAGCCTTAAATAATTATGTGGGAAAGTGCTGACATAAGTGGATATCTAATGAATATTGTTTGTATCTGGTGAAGAGAGGGAAAGCTACAGAATATGTTCAATGCAATAACATGTATATGACAAAATACATTTCTATTTCTACAGATATGAATGTATACAGAACTTTAGGGAATAGAATTGGAACAGCCAACAGTGTTGATGGAAATGGTAAAGGGAAACTCAAGCTGTGCTGCAATGTTTTTATTTTCCTACCCTTCCCCCTGAAATTCTATTACCCTCCTCAAAGATCATGTTTTCCCTGAAGTTAATATATATCTTTTCCATTATATGTTCGTATACTGCATATATATGTATATACAAATGCTACTTTGCATTAATTTTTTAAAGTTTTAGATGACATTAAACTTTATGTACCCAATTGTATCTTATTTTTACCTTCAACATTTGTTTTGATATTTATTCATCTTGATACATGAAGATCAAGGTCATTTGTTTTAGTTGCTATCTAGAATTTTGCTGTGTTTATATATCCATTTTCCTTTGAAGGTCACTTAATGTATCGCTAGTCTTAATAACTCTGAATAACAATCATTCTTGTAGATAGTTCTTCAAGTAGATATGTGTCAGTTTCTCTAAAGATTACTTCTAGAAATGGAATTTCTGAATCATAAGATATGGTGTGTTCAAATTTGCTTGATATTGTCAAAGTGTGCCCAAGTGATTTTTTCTAATTTACTCTTCTACTTACAATATATTAACTTTCTTTTTACCATTTCCTCACAAACTCTTGATATTTTCCAAATTTATAATTTGCTAAAATCTAATGAATGTGAATGGCATTTAGTTATGATTTTTTTTTTTTTTTTTTTGAGTTGGAGTCTCACTCTGTCTCGACCTGCTGAGCTCCGGGGATCCTTCCGCCTCAGCCTTCCGAGTAGCCAGCATTACAGACACGCGCTACCACGCCTGGCTGATTTTTTAAATTTATTGTAGAGATGAGGTCTCGTCAAGTTGCCCAGGTGGGTCTCGAACCCGCGGGCTCAGGCAATCCACTCACCTTGGCCAACCAAAGCACAGGATTACAGGCCGAGCCACCTAGCCTGGCTTATTTATGATTTTAAACATTTATTTGATTACTATAAGAGTTTTATATATTAATCAACCTCTCAAATTTCCCTTTCTTTGAAATTCCTGTCTGTAACTACTGCCCATATTTCTATTAGGTTATTTGACATTTTCTCATTATTTTTAGAAGGATTCAAAATAAATATTGGACATTTAACTTTTGTCATTAATTATTATTTATTTGAGTAGAAGGAATCTTCTTCCACTTATTTACTTAATCTTAAATTCAGTGTTCTATCATAAAGATGTTTTAAATTTTAATGCAGTCAAAATTGTCAATATTATTCTTTTATGATTTATGCTTTAGGGAACTTTTTATGAAATTATTTCTAATGCCAGTGCCACTAACACATAATCCTGTTTCTGCTAAAATGTTTAAAGTTTTGAGTTTCATATTTTAATAAATATATATTTATATATTACCTCTGTAATTAACAATGAATGCCATTTTAAGTGAACTAAAAAAAATCATCCATAATTTTAGCCCCCAGAAACCAATTACTGTTGATGTTTATTTTAGACACAGGGCCTCTCCCTGTTGCCCAGGCTGGAGTACAGTGACCAGATCACAGCTCACTGCAACCTCGAACTACTGGGTTCAAAAGATCTTCTCACCTTGGCCTCCAGAGTAGATAGAACTACAGGCCTGTGCCACCACACCCAGCTCCAACTACTGTTAACATTTATTTTACTTACTTCCAGTTTCATTTCTATGCCTATGTCTTATTATTATATAAGTAAAATAATATACTATCTATATTTTCATACACTTTAATGGCACTTAATAATATTTTTTAAAAATTCATGTAATAGCAGAAAGAGGAGTAGAATCCAGAGATGCAAGAATTGGGGTGAGAACTTGCATGAAAATTTTCTTTTATAGTACATATTTGTGATGCATGCAACCCAAACCAAGAGAACCTATTAGCCCCTTTTGTTTTTGCATAATCTTATGTGTGCCTCCACTGTGAAACTTATGTCGTTTCCTAATATTTGGTATTCACTTACCTACCTCCTTCTCCAAACCATGAGCTTTTGTAGGTCAGAGATAAATCTTACTAATCTTTTTGTCACTAATTGGAACTAGTAAATATTGGATGTGAAAGAAATGTGAAAGAGAAGGTAGTTGGGTGGGCATTTAGCTAGGAGTGAGGAGATCTAAATTCTACTTTAGCAAGTATTTAGTTATGTGCCTTTGGGCATATTTCTGTTAGACTCAGTCTCTTTATCTGCAAGTTGAGTGAAGGGGGCTAGATGACCTATAAGTTTCCTACTCCACATTCCAAATTCTGATTCTTTTTAAAAATGTATTTAATAGTGGCAATAAATATTCTTCAAAATATTCATATTACATGATCCTATTAAGTAACCCAGTCTTTCAACAACCTATGACATCTAACACTAACAGGTGTTTACTGAAATATAAATGGTACTTGTGGTCCCTTAAGACTGCCAATATTTCAGTAGATGTCCCTGCAGGTTTGGATGGATGAGCTGTTTTCTGGTAAGTAGCCATCACAATACCAGAGTGTGAGCTTAATGTAGGATACTCATTGGCATTCTCTTACAACCGCGATTTCTGGCAGGATATGGGGCCATGTCATTTCCTGGCTAGTTTTGTCTTCCATCCCTCCCATGGACTAGAAGGATAAAAAGAGTTTGTGATTACATCTCCCTCTAGTGACTAAAGTCTTCTCATGGTGCACAGTCAACTGTGGCACATGAGCAAGGATATTTGACTAGAAAAAAAACTTAAAATATAATGTATGAATCCTTTGATTATTCAAGAACACTCTGCTGCCATTGCTCTGTCAGAGAAGTAAAGTTCATCATGTGTTCCACTTTGCATTGAGAGAACTAATAATGTTCAGAAGGCATCTTTAGTGTGTCCAAGGACCAAACGGGTGTCTGCCCCATGATTATAATGCACTGGACCAACCATCTCTCAAAATCAATTAATTATCAACATATAATAAAATAATCTCCAGTGCAAATATACAAGAAAATAACCCCTCATCTACACATTTTATGTATAATCATCCGAAAACTGGTTCTGGTTGAAACAGCCATGGAATTTTTTTTTCTTTTTTTTACTGAGGATAGACATCAAGAATTCGAACTTCCAACCTAATAATCTACATTCATAAAAGAAGTTAATAATAATAATTAGTTAGTCAAGGAAAACTCAGTGGCAAGTCCTCACTTAAAGTCCATAATAGGTTCTTGGAAACCATGAAATAACACAAAACATGTCCTTAAATAGTGTCATTTTTTTCAAAGTAATTTTGTTATAAGGTTAACGAGAAAAACATATTGATTCTATTATATGTCATTCTGCTTACAGTTGAAGTTTATAAGAACCTATCAATGACATTCAATGAGGACTTACTGTACTTGAAAAGTAAGACAGACCAGAATGAAGACATTCATCTTTTAGGCCAATAACTTACTTTCCAAATGCTGATAGAAATTATACCATCTCTTTTTTGTGGTACTTTCACTGTCTCTTCTTCTACAGTGTCCAATGTGGTTCAAGAAGAAATATTAGGCAAACAAACAGTCACCGGTCCAGAAAAAATTAGAAGAAAATCTCCCTTGCATTGACGTAGAACTCTCTTGAGTCTCCTTAAGTAAGAGGCTAAGCTGGGGATATCATCTCTAGACTAACCTCAGGATGACTTACCTTTTAACCAAATGCCCTAATCCTCTGAATTAAGTAAAACTTCAGATCCTGCACCTTAAAGAAATTATTTGCAGTTACAAATGTATTCATTTCACCAGCCTTCTTTTGATTAAAGCTGTCATACCTGAAACAGAAGTTAGTAACTAGATTTAGGGGGAAGGAATTTCACCAGATCACTGGGAAGTCCCTGTGGTTAAGTTTCATTTCTCACTTCATTTCATGAAGATCTTAAGACAGATGGCCCTGTCATTTCAGACCAGCATCGTCAGTTTTTTTCACCCTTGACCTTGCAGTTGCAAAAGTCAAGTCTGCAATTTTTATACAGTTGCGGAATTTTGGATTAACCCAGATATTAGAGACCAGTCTCTTAAGTCTTATTTTACAGCACAGAATACTAAGCTCCAGAGTGGGTAAGAGAGTTCCCAGGATCACACAGAGAGGGAAAGCTAGAAGCCAGATTTCAAGATTTCAAGTACAAATGTCTTTTGCACCATGCCATATGCTATACTGTGTGTGTGTGTGTGTATGTGTGTGTGTGTTTAAAATAGACCAGACACAACATATCCAAATAAATGTAGATTTATTTTTGCCCATTGCAAACAGCCCTCTTAGAAGTTTACAACTATTACAATAATGCTACCATTGTCCAAAACATATTTAGGATTCTTCTTTGGACATTATTCCTACTCTGTGGTACTATACACTTAGTCTATGACACATTATTAGTGGTAATTTGGATTAAGGTAGAGACAACTTGTTTACAGGTTGCCAAAGCAAGAATGTAATAGTAATAATTTTTAGTTGGTTAATAAAAATCAACTTGGGCTATCATCAAAGTTCTAACCCTCAACTAGCTACTTTGAACTGTGATTTGAAATGAATATGCATGGTGTGGACAATACATTACACTGAAAGGTAACATCCAGATAACTTTAGCTGCCAACATCCTAATCCCATAGTGTTGCTAAAAAGATAGTTTTCTCTTTTGCAAAGTTCTCATCGCGCTTCTTATAGGAGGCAATATATACTCCTGTCACTAGCCCCTCACCAGCAGGACTTACACGTTAATTAAAAGGCATTTATAACTATAGTGAGTTCTCTGATACTTGCTGGTGCTGGTTGTGCTTGGTATTTGGAATTACATATATTTACACCTGCCTGGGATATCAGGCTATTAACAAGTTCCATCTAGGAATAGTGTACCATGGGAGATGTTCTGAGAAAAACATAACACAACATTTAAGTCATAGAAAACTATTTAATAAATGTGAATGGACAAAACCAGTGAAACACAGCTATCCAGGAGGTGTCCCATTTAATATCTATGACTGAATAATTTTTCTTTTATTATTTTATTCTTATAGCCTTTTGGGAATGGGAATTAGTAAATCCTAACTTTTGTCATACATTGTTCAGGACAGGACTGAAAGTGAATTAGTCCTGGAGTTAAATAAACTTCAGAGCTTTGAAATTCCATGAAGCTTAACATAAAGTATAAAAAAAAATAACTTCAATGTTGGGTAACTATCAAAGACAGTCAACAGTGCATTTGGAATTTTCTTACCATTCAAAATGATTTTTCTTTATGGGAAAATATTCTTGAAACAATGTTTTTTTCCTTAAGGAGAATCTTCCCTATTTGAGATTCTGACTATATCTTAATTTAACATACAGAGCGTATTTTTTTATAAAGTGTGTTTTATCACTGATCTGGTTTGTGGAGGAAATTAAAAGTTGGGTGCCTTCAGTCCTGACTTCAGTACAAATACAGGTGATTGGTGAGGGAGGTGGGGAGATTTTTCTTTGACACTGGTTCTGTCTTTCTAGTTGTCCTGACATAACTCTCTGTCTAGAGTACTTGTCAATACTCTGGAACATTAAAATGAGTGTCCCCACATGCAGCAAGTCAGATGTGGACTGGGTGAAATGTCAGGGCAGGATAAATAACACTTCTGTTGGACTGCCACTTGCTGGCTACTGTTTTCTTGGTTAGATGCCAACATGAAAGGCAAGTGAAAAACTAACAAATGATAACAATAACAAAAACTTACCCCAGGTGATGTGTATTCCCCATTCCAGTGAGAATTGAGTGAGAGGCAGTGACCCTGATGCTACCCTTATGTGAGCCCCTCTTCTGGTCCCAGCCAGAAATAGCCCAACTTGAGAGTGGGCACAAGGGAGAGTGGGTGATCTTCTGCAGCTAATGCTCCTCCTCTCTGTATCACTAAGATCAGTTCCTCTCTTCCCAGCACCTAGTGAGTTCCCCACTCATCATATCAGCAAAGTCTTTTGCCTTTGCAATCCAAGGGATCCCTTCAAATCTACAGAATGGGAAATATTTCCCTTTCCCCGCCCATCTCAAATTCTTCCAAATCTGTGATTTTAAGCACATAAATCTCCTACTCAGCCCCATGAGATAAAGACTTTCAGAATTCAAAAGCCAAGAACTGCCTCTGTGTGTGTGTGTGTGTGTGTGTGTGTGTGTGTGTGTATACGTAATTTTTTTTTTTTTGCTATGTCATTCCCTTTTTGAGACAACATAAAGAAAGTCTCCCTGGCTGAATGGAGGAGGAATCAAAGAGAAAACATCAGATGTAAAAATTGCATCATTAAAAATTTTTCAAAACTATGATCTCACAATAACTTGTACATTCATTCACTGGATAGAGAAAAAAGGAATATGAGCTCAAAGAACTTAATTAGCAGTTTGTTATTTTAAGACTATAGAAACAAAGAGAGATCACCTGGTTCAATCCTTCTATTTATAGTGTGAGTAACAAAGATCAGAGGAAGGAAGTGTCTTGTTCAATGTGACAGCGTTTGTTATCGGAAAAGAATGAGATTCAGTATTCTCTTGATTTGGTTCTGAGGCAGAGTATAGACTTTTTTTTTTTAATGAAATCAGTGTTTGAATTCTTATCTTAAAATTTTAAATTAGAATGTAAAAGTAATAAGTTCTGCCATTTACTGGTATGTGTGACCATAGACACTGTGCTAAACATTCTAAGCACTATGTGTAAGTGGAGGTAATATTATACCTGCAGACTTGTTATAATGACACTGTATGTGAAATATCTAAATATTAGCACAGAGTAGATTCTCAATAATTCATAGCTATGGTTTGTAGTATGATGCTATACTGTAACTCTGTGTCCCATGTGTAACTGTAGATTATGGCATAAATTTGGAGATGAAAGATACTAGTAAGATGTTTAAATAAATAAATAAATGTTTAATAATATGCAATTTTAAAAGCCAGAATATTCCTTAAGAGGCAAGGCTTTAGTTTAAAAGTACTCTTGAACTTCTATTATTCACTTCTTCTGAATTTGTAAGTTTCTAGCACTGAAACATTTGCATATAGAATTTTCTGACATTTTTAGTGAAAACAGTTCAGCCAATCAGAATAGTCAGCAGAAAAAGGGCAGAAGAAGATAGATTAAATGTCTAATATACTTTTTTCACATAATGAAGTTAAATCTTGCAAAAGAAAATTACTTTCCCCAGGTGGCAGAGTTAGTCCCTTGTAGATATGGACTTGGAATCCCAATATCCAAGTATCTAGACTGGGTCATGTTACTCTGTCTCATTTGAAACATACGTGTTGTGAGACATAAACATCAAACTTCCAAGTAATTCAGACTCTCTCTGCCTTCATACTACACTTTATAACATTCATCAGACATACTTAAATTGCCTTATAACTCTCTAGATGCACTTCACACAAACAAAACATAGATTGTAAGAGACAGACTTGGTTGCCCAAAATATCTTGTTTTTTGTTTTCATAAGTTACTTTTTCTTATTTCCAACTTTTCTAAAATTATCTGGTTATTCACTTATGCTATTTTAAAATCTTTTTAAGACTACTGTTTTGCTTTATTGAATTCTCATAATTTTACTTCTTTGGTATTTGCTCATTTTTATTTGTCCAGATCCTCAATTAAGATAAAAAAAACAATTGCTTTACCAGTGTCAACCTTTCTAAAATAAAAGAAAAAGTCATTTTTCTCATCATTTCTTTTACTTAAACATTTGAAAGAATAAAAATAAACATGCAAGCCGGGCTCGGTGGCTCAGCCTGTAATCCCGCGCCTTTGGGAGGCTGAAGTGAGTGGATTGTCTGAGCCCGTGGGTTCAAGATCCGCCTGGGCAACTTGGCGAGACTTCATCTCTACAATAAATCAAAAAATTAGCTGGGAGTGGTAGCGTGCGCCTGTAGTTCCAGCTACTGGAAGGCTGAGGCGGAAGGATCGCCGGAGCCCAGCAGGTCGAGGCTGCAGTGGCCGGGAGCGGCCATTGGACTCCAGTCTGGGCGACAGAGTGAGACTCCAACTCAAAAAAAAAAAAAGAAAAAGCGATTCAGTAATAACAAAGAAATTTTACCTAAACAATCCCTACCACAAAGACAGAAAAAAACTTGTTAAACACGAAGGACAACATGAAGGACAGTGAGAACTGCCTTTATCATAGATACAACTGAAATATTTTCTCAGTCCAGTCATGTTCAACTTAACAATAGCTAATGTAAGCTAATGTTAAAGAGTGTTTTTATAAAAATTTTCTTTTATTAAACCTCACCCATGTATAATCCATGTAAACAAACTTAAAGGCCAAACACAAAACTCTCAGTATCAGTATCCTAGTAAAAGCACAGTAGAAGAACAAGTGAAAATACCAACAGTGAAACTCACAAACAGGTTCATACACCATAGACTCAGTTCCTTGATATCATAAGAGTTGAATACCATGGTTAGAAAAAAGGAAAAATTTTTATATATAAAAAGAA
Organism: Tarsius wallacei; assembly: GCA_963574415.1. Lineage (NCBI taxonomy): Eukaryota > Metazoa > Chordata > Mammalia > Primates > Tarsiidae > Tarsius > Tarsius wallacei. The sequence goes on along the minus strand of CAUYQG010077919.1, from coordinate 15,560 downwards.
AGTACATTCATTGAATGAAGTCAGACCTTATTACAACAAATGTTTTTGATATGACCCTACAAAGAAAGAATTCACAGGACAGGGAGAATCAGTGTGGCAAATTATTTTCCTGTTTACATTACCTATACGTTTTTGCTGGGTGTATTTGATCTTATCACTTAACCTGTTTAAGAATCTTCAGTCTCGAAAATAAAATTGAAACAATAATATCTACCTCACCTAGAATATGATATAAATTTTTAAGAAAGAGCAAACAGAATTTCTTTAAAAATAGGATGTAGAGGTGAGAGGGAGAGAGGTGTTAAGAATAACATTAAAGTATTTGGCCTGAGAGACCAGAAGGAGAAAATTGTTGTCAGTTGAGCTGGGGAAGTCTGAGGAGGAAGAGGTATGAGATACATACCAACAAACTGCCCCAGCTCACTGAACACAGTAAACTGCAAAAAATCTAGGAATTCAAAGGAGTCAGATCTTTATCCAATCTTCTTTTTATCTGAGACCTAGCACACATGGACTATGGTTTGTTGGGTTCCATGGCAACATATATCTATGTGTGGCTGTTTGAGATACTTAACTATGAGAAAAAGCCTATTTCTAGCTTTTTACCTCCAAGTAAGATGATCTGCAGAGAGGCAGCTCAGTCATCTAAATGATAAACCTTGTTTCATGTGATACTTGCATTTCCTGATCATTCTGTTATTGAATACATCTCATGTTCTTGGAGGAGAATTTTGATATATGCTAAGAAGTCATACCCAAAATAATTTTTAAAATAACATAGATTTTTAGACACAGTCAAGATAAAAGTCTGGCTGGAATACAAGATTTATTGATTGAAGGTCAAAAATGGCTTAAACACAAAAATGGCTTTTCTATTAATAATTGTAAGAATGCACAGCCCTTTCTCTCTGGCTGACAAATTCTTTTCCCCAGGGGTGCTAAATTATTCATCTTTCTCATTAGGAAATCAATGAATACCTAACGTGCATAAATGAAAAAAATAGGAATTATAGTTTTATTTAGAATTATAAAGTTATCTAGTAGGGTAATAAAAAATTAAGGTATATAAATCTGTGAGTCAATGTTGAGAGGAAGGGAAAGAGTTATCAGACACTATGTCAGTTGGAATCTTAGCAGAAAACAGATGGCACACAGTTATTGAAGAGAGTTTAATGAAGAACAATTTACAAAACTGTGGACAATGTTTAGGTAAAACAATGAGGGATAAAGTAGTACTTATATTCTACCAAGGGGCAAAGGGAAGAGGCAGTTACCAGCACTTGGCATGACATATCCATAGAGAAGGGATACTCACAAGGGCTGTGGCTGAAAGGAATTGTACCCATGGAGAGAGCCATGATAGCTGTCCATGGGGACAAATTTCCTCCCTCTAATCTCCTTATGATGCCTTCCATTGCCAAATCCATTTGGAAGACAGAAGGCATGGGAGGGTGGACAGTGAAATCCTAAGGTCAGTCTCCTAGGTCACAGTACAGGGTAGAGAATGGTGGAGAATGGATTTGGAGAAGCACACAACAGGCAGCACAGATACTATCTATTATAGGAAGCTTAAATATATTAAAGGTGTCTGGGAAAACACAGTTATCTACAAAAAAAATAATTTTTAAATTTTTTACCTTGTGAATAGATATACTAATAAAGTTTGTGGTAAAAAAAAAAATGTATGTTAGCAAATCCTTGACTTTCACTTTAGTTATTTTTTGTTGTTGTTGTTGTTGTTGAGTTGGAGACTCACTCTTGTCACTCAGGCTGGAGTGCAGTGGAATGCTCACAGCCACCGCAGCCTTGACCTGCTGACTTCAGGCGATCCCTCCGCCTCTGCCTTCCAAATAGCTGGAAATACAGATGCATGCCACTACACCCAGTTAGTTTTTGTAATTTATTTTTTTATTTTTTATTTTTATTTATATCAATATTTTTATTTTGATATTGTGGGATACAGTTAAGGGTTAGGTATACAAATATGCTTCGTTCGGGCACCCTTGTTGATAAAGGGTGTTTCCCTACCCCCAGACAGATATTACTACCGTTAATCCCAACTCCCTTCCCCTCCCCCCCTAGTTTCCCAACACTGTCAGTTCTTTTCTTAGAGTATTACGATGGATGTTCAAGGTCCACTATATGAGTGAGAACATGTTATACTCAGATCGTTGTTTCTGTGAGAGGTCACTCAGTATTATAGACTCTAGTTCCATCCAGGTTGCTGCAAAATTCATGACTTTGTTCTTTTTTATGACTGCGTAGTATTCCATTGTGTATATGTACCACATTTTTTAAATCCAGCCCTCTTTTGATGGACAGCATGGTTGATTCCAGGTTCTTGCTATTGTGAACAGTGCTGTGATAACCATAGTTTTTGTAATTTATAGTAGAGGTGCAGTTTCACCAAATTGTCCAGGCTGGTCTCAAACCCCCAGGCTCAGGCAATCCTCTTGCCTTGGCCTCCCAAGTGCTGGGATTACAGGCTGAGCCACACACCCGGCCACATTTTAAATATCTTAGATTTATCTTCCTTTAGATTCAAGTAGTACTCTATAAAAATTGTAATGTAATACCATTTTAAATGATTTCCCTTATTCTGTCCATCTACATATATGTATGTTAATTATCAGTCTAGGGAGATCTGAAATGACATAAAAATGTGTAAACAATGGTTATTTCTGGGTGTAAGGATTCTTTTTAAATTTTATTTGAACTCTTCTGTATTGCTTGAGTAATAATAAATGTACATTTTTATGAAATTATAAAGAGTAAAAACTAAAGTACCCTTATATAGAGGAAAAATATACCTACTAATTTGTGGGTGATTTCTTTCAATGCTATCTTTTCTACGAGGTCTTTACAGGCCATCACAGTCATAATAACTTTTCCTCTCATCCATTATTCCTGTTTAAAAAGTGAAATTGACAGAGTCAAAACAAGAAAACTAAATCATGTCTGTTAATTTAGCATGTGTTGCAAAACAGAAAGTTCAATAATGCGGGTAGGAGAAAAGATCAATTACTGAGAAGAGGTCATTGGAAGGTTCTGTGAAATAAGCAAAAAAAGGTGCTAAACAAACTATAATAAACTTGAGTTACAGAGCAGTTACCCCAAAACAGCCAAGGCAACTGAGAAGCAAGAGCATAGGAAATGATCACTAAGGAAATCCAACAATTTCTAAGTTCTGGAAGATGGCAGTCCTCTCCTTTGGGAGTAATTTCTATGGCTCCTAGTGCTTTTTGGTCTTACTCTGCACTCTCATAAAGTTCTTGCCTATTCCCTAGTGCACAACAATCTTGTAGAGCATTTGATTTGCACTTTTTTTTTTTTAAGTTGGAGTCTCGCTCCATCGCCCAGGCTTGAGTGCAGTGGCATGCTCACGGTCATCCCAGTGTCGACCTGCTGGGCTCCGGCGATCCTTCCACTTCAGTCTTCCAAGTAGCCGGAACACAGTTGCGTGTTACCACACCCGGCTAATTTTTTTTTTTTTTTTTTAATTGCAGAAACGAGGTCTCGCCAAATTGCCCAGTCTGATCTCGAATATGCGGGCTCAGGCAATCTACTGACCTCGGCCTCCCAAAGTGCTGGGATTACAGGCTGAGCCACGGAGGCCGGCCTGATTTGCACTTTCATTGTATGTCTTAGCTTATTTTGCCGTGTTTTATTTTTTTATTTTTTGAGTTGGAGTCTCACTCTGTCGCCTAGACTGGAGTGCAGTGGCTTGCTCCCGGCCACCACAGCCTCAACCTGCTGGACTCCGGCGATCCTTCCACCTCAGCCTTCCAAGTAGCTGGAACTACAGGCGTGCTACCACGCCCCGCTAATTTTTGATTTATTGTAGAGATGAGGGCTTGCCAAGTTGCCTGGGTGGGTCTTGAACCCGCGGGCTCAGGCAATCCTTTCGCCTGGGCCTCCCAAGGCACGGGATTACAGACTGAGCCAGAGAGCCTGGCCTATGCCATGTTTTAAAATGTACACTTTATGTGACTCACTAAACCTTCCACTTAATACTTTATTTATAACTGTATGTATTAATAGATTTTATTTTATTCTGTGGCTATAACCCAGCTTTATCATTATTTATTTGAGTGCTTAAATTGTCACAGATTTGGTCAGTGGGAGCTTCTTCAAGCTGGCTTCTCTGTCCTTTTTGGCATGTCCTCATCTTTCTTTGAACACCTCTATACTTTCTGGCATCACAAATTGTGTACAGAGCATGCCCACACACATGCACATACACACATATTTACACTTCTGTTTATTTATATGTATACCTATTAATCAACCTATGTATGTAGCTAATTATCATCTACTTCTCTATCTGTATGTCTATCTATATTGAAAACCATCAGTATACATGGCTATCTCGAATTCCAACCAGACACCACAGTTGCTTTTTTGGATTTTTTTCTTTTCATTTTAAGACTTCCTTCTCTAACAGTGAGACACTTGGCTCCCATCAAGCTTAATAGGCTTACACATTTGATTAATCCTCCTGTATATTCAGAATCTCCCTTCACTGCTGCCACATACACACACCTTCACCTGACAGAACTCCAGTGTCTCACGTTGTCTTTATCTCACCTGCAAAAACCTTTTGCACTGCTGTTGAGCTCCAACATCCTGGGCTCAAAACCTGCACATGGATGCCTTTTTCACACTAACTGGACTCTGAAATCTCACTCTGAGCCACCATGGTTGTCCCTTCTTAATATGAACACAAAACTTACTTTGGACTGAATTGCTTAGGGAGAGAAAGGAAGAGAAAGAGAACTAAGAGAGCAATTTATGATTTAGGTGGCCATATTAGAAAAAATAGATTTGTAAAATCAGCATGACAACCTTACACCATAAAGAAATTTCTAGAAAAAAAATAAAGCAAATTAAAAAAACAAAAATAAGTTTGGGCATAGTGGCTCATGCCTGTGATTCCAGCACTTTGAGAGACTGAGGCAGGAGGATTGCTTGAGCCTAGGAGTTCAAGATCAGCCTAGGCAACATAACAAGGCCTCATTTTCACATAAAATTTAAAAATAATCTAGGTATAGTGGTGTGCACATGCCTAGGAAGGAAGTTGAGATGGGAGGATCATTGAGTCTAGGAGGTTAAGGATGCAGTGAGCCATGATTGTGCCACTGCACTCCAGCTTGAGCAACAGAGTGAGACCTCAACTAAAATAATAATAATAAAAATAAAAATAAAATAATCGAACAATAGAAAAAAATCAACAAAGGCAAAGTTGGTTCTTTGATAAGCACCTTAGTAAGATTGCTCATGGGTCAGGGGTGGGGGAAGAGAAATAATTAGCAATACAGTGATAAAGAGGGGACAACACTGCAGACAGTAAAAAGAAACTAGATGACATATGAACAATATTATGGCAAGAAATTTGATAACAAGTGGAATAGAGAAATTGCTTGTTAAACACAGCTTACTAACATGAATATAGTAAAAAATAGAAAATCTGAACACTGATATCCCTGTTTAAAAATTGAATTATTCATTAAAAGTCCTCCTACAAAGAGAAATATGGCCACAGATGGCATTATGGTGAGTTCTAGCAAACAACTACAAAAGAAATAGTGTAAATTCTGCAGAATATAAAAAAGTAAAAAACAATTTCCAAATTATTTTATGAGACCAGTATAATCCTGACATCAAAATTTGACAAAGACATTACATTAAAATAAAATTACAGACAAAAATATCTCATAACCAAAGATCAAACATCTGACAAAATATTAGTAAATTAAATCCAGAAATATGTAAAAAAGACAATACATCATGATCAATTGTTTTAAACACAGAAATACAAGCCTGGTTTAATTTTTTAAATACCACCAGAAATATGTAAAAAAGACAAAGCATCATGATCAAATGGTTTTAAACACAGAAATACAAGCTTGATTTAATTTTTAAGATATCAATAATATTGGCCATATAAAATAGAACAATGAAGAAAATCATATAATTATCTCAATAGGTGCCAAAACACCATTCATGATCAAAATTCTTAACAAGCCAAGAATAAAAGAAAACACTTTCAATCTGACTATGAGCATTTACAAAATAATTCACAGCTGGAATCAGTCTTAATTATGAAGGACTGAATGCTTTCTCTCTAAGAATATGACCAAGGCAAAGGTGTCACCTCCTTAAATGGGAGTCATGACCAGTGCAACAAAGCAAGAAAAAGAAAAGAAGGACTAAAGATTTAAATACAGGAAGTAAACTGTTATACATAGATGACATACTTGTTAATGTCAAAGCTTCAATAAAATTCACCAAAAAAACTTCTAGAATACATGCATTTACCAAGTTTGCCAAACACAAAGTCAAAAATCAATTGTTATTCTGTATGAAAAAGTAATAAACTGGAAAATAAAATTTTTAAAATATCAAATAATACATAATGAAACACATCAAATGTCTAGGAATAAAATTAACAAAAGAAGAGGAAGACATCTTTCCTGAAAACTACAAAACATTGCTGGAAAAAACCCTTAAAAAATGGAACGATATACAGTATTCATGAATTGAAAGATTAAATACTGTTAAGATGTTCTTCCTCCCTAAACTGACATCTAGATTAAATGCAATCCCAATAAAAATCCCTAAAGACTCTTAAATAAATTAAAAAGTATTTAAAAATATATGTGAATGTAGAATGACTAAATCAATCTTGCATTTATATATTGTAGCATTTGTAGGATTTCAGAATCAGTGATAATGGTCACGATGACAGAATGACCCAAGGTAAGAATGCTAAGAAGAGAAATTCAAAAAGAAAGATTAATAGTTGCCTGCTTACTGTGTTTCAGGCATTAAGTAGGCCCTTGATATATATTATATCTTTTAGTCTTCACAATAACCCTATGAGGCAGATATAATTAAGATCCTTACTTTACAGATGAGGAAACAGAATTAAGTAACTTGTCTGAAGCAAAAAAATGTATTAGATGGCAAAGCCAGAATACAAAGGGTTTTCAGATTCAAATATAAATATAAAGTAAAAAGGAAGAAATGAAAATAACATTTAACTTCTATACCCAATATGAACAAGCTGAAACATGTTTATTTTTCCCATTTATTATCAATATCTCTTAATAAGAGTTGATGTTTTGTTATAAAGTATACCTTGCTCTTTATAATATAGTTTTAAAATCTCTTTTTAAAATCATCAGAAATGATTGAACAGCCAATATTTTGATGTAAAGATTGAATTACAATTTGAATGTGGAATAGTATTGAGAGGTTCTAGGACCAGATTGATTCCCATGTGATTACACTCAGTGGTTGTGCAATTAAGAGGATAGACATAGACAATCTGAGATGTCAATTCATTTCATCAATGTGGAGCATTGAATTAAATATTTAAAAAATTACTTTATAATTATACAAAGTTTTGCAAATACAAATCTCTGTATTATTATACGAAAAGTAGATTTTAAAATTTTAAAAAATCAATAGGGAGTCCTTTCTTAGATCATTCAGCAAAAAAGAAAAGGAGTAAATTTCCTACATTCACTGGGGGAAAAATTAAAAATATATTATTAAATATGTATTCTACTAGTATTCATTGAGTCTTTCTACAGGGATAGAAGGATATAAAAGCATAATTATTGTGCTTGAGAAATTCACAGTTTAATAAATGAGCAAAAATATATGCCAATAATTGAAATTACAGTAAAATCAGAACTAAAGAAAGATTGTATAAGTTGCCAGCAGATAAAGGGACTGTGGATGCCTGGGAAGGGAGTAGTCCGACATGGAAGACAGGAAAAAAAGTTACAAAGGAAAGGTGATAAATCAATAGCAGTGCAAGAAGAGAAAATACATTCTGGATTAGGAGTCACCATGGTCACAGACATGATAGCTTTTAAGAGCATAGTGTGTTCAGGGAACCGCAAGTAATTTAGTACTGCTAAAGAAAAAACATATAGCATACAGACAGGGAATGAGGCTCAGGAGACAGAATGTGCAGGATTTGAAATTTTCCCCTGAGGCTACAACCATGGAAAGACTTATACACTGGGATCATTTATTGGTACTGCATCAGCAATCCGGAGTCAGGATGATAGTTAAAAGGCTATTGCAATGTTTCACAAAAAAGATTATGTGGGCCAAATCTAAAGACATAGAACTGAAATGAGCAAGAGGATGTAAGGATATTTAAGGAACAGAGTGAATAAAACTAGCAAACAATCGAATGTGCAGGGGTTAATGAAGAAGAGAGTCAAGGCCCACTCAAGGACTTGTGACAGAGGTAGTTGGTTAAACTTTGCTGAAGAATAACTCTCATTTGATCATTTTTCAAGTTGTAAACTTCTACAATTGAATTAAGGATGTCAAAGCATAAGATGTGTGAAACTCCAAGTTTCATAATGGGGATTTTACGCTTCTTTGTGAGTTGATGAAATAAAAGCAACCCTGAATTTTTTAAACTTTCCCTTTCACCAAATGACAGAATGACCACTGCCAACGTTGGCAGTCTTAGTTTTACTGAGAGCTTTATATGTCAATTTTCCTTGTTATGAAGACTCAGATATGTAATTCCTTTCTAAACATTGTGGGTGATTCACTCTATCTGCCTAATGACATGACATTGGGTAAAAGAGAAGAAGAGGAGAGCTCACCATGGAACGGAGGAGGTGAGGCCAAGCAAATATGAGTTATTTTAGAAGTTTCAAGTTGAATAAACACAAAAAGCCCCTGTGGAAACAGAACTACCTCCACACAAAATTATCACCCCTCTTACTTGCATCCTCTCATTCTGGAATTTTGCTCTGTGCTACTGAAAGTGTGCTCATCGCAGAGATGACTATGCACTGTTGGCATTATTTGCGTGTAGTCCAGGACACTATTACAAAGTGATCTCTCCTCACTTGTCCTCCTTCCTCCCCATATTTTTTCATACCCTGAACTATCTCCTCCTTCAATCACAGTCTCAACCAAGCTCAAGAAATTCAGCTTCATACTCCATATTTGACGTTAGGGCACTATTTTCCAGAAAGCTCCCTGAACCTGGGCCACACTTTACCTCTGAGGAATCTCAGCACAAATCCCTGGGTTACTGGGAAGGCCTAGGGTTGAGACACAAGAGGTCTGAACTACCATTGATTGCTCCATCTCATCTTGCCTCAAATAACCTTTTCTTAAAGTGGAAGTGGTCATTACTCAGCTGCTACATCATGGTAAAAAACAAATAGAATCATGTGTCAAAATATTCTTTGTAAACTCAAAGTAGTATATGATTCTGAAGTATTCTAATTGACACCCATTCTCAGCCAGTTTATGTAGTTTGTCTGAATTACATTAAAAATTAACTTTAGTGTCTTTATTTGTTTTATGAGGATAAAAATACTGCCTTACCAAAGTGGTTGTGAGAACAAAATAAGTATTGGCCAAGTTTTGGAAGTACTAAACATTGAACAAAAGGTGGTATTCTTGGTAGAAGTATTGCTATTATTAATATTCTTATTGATCCATTCCCAATCAACCAGTATTTGATCCTAGCCTACCTACATGTTACAAATGCATGGGTCATTGAGGAATCTTCAGAATAAACTAGCAGAGCAGATGGTATAGTCACACATTATGTATGGAATGAAGTAATACATTGCTCATTTAAGTAATGCAGCTGCCCAGGTCATAGCCCTTGCGGTGCAGCATTATCCACCACAATAAATAAGGCGTGATGAGACAACAAGGCTAAACTTTGTTAGAATCTGAGCCTTAGTGGAATGGGTACCGAGACAGCATCTTGTGTGCATTTTAACCTGTCACTGGCAGTGAGCTTGAGCTATCCCTTGTGACCCTTCCCGTGGAGATGGGGTTGCTATAGGCAAGTATCATTATCCTCCGCTTATGGGAAGTGCGTAGTTTGTCCTTGAGTTCAGATCCTAGAACTTGAGAATTGGACAGGACCCTAGAGGTCATTTGGCTCAACCCACTAGCTGCCCAGATGATGAAAATATTATAGGCCCAGTATTACTTCTTCCAGAGGAAAAGTAACTTGCCAAAGGTTATGTAGCTTATCAGTGTAGAAATTGGACAATGTCTCCTGATTCCCAGTTAGGGCTTGCTTCCTCTGATTCAGCAGTAGGCTAATTTGGTCTCTGTTGGCCAAGACCACCTTGTTGTTGGCTTTCTGAGGCCAAGTACCTGGGTGGTTTCTTATCAGAGTCTTGGACAGTTGCCAGGCATGTGAATGGGCAGGGATGTCTGACTCAGACTTTGGAACACTTTGTGCCTAAGGGTCCAGGGTACAGTCTAAAAGAAGGGTGTGGGCTCTGGGCGCTTCCCCATAGTTCCTAAGTTTAGTTAGCATGACTGGGTAAGTGAGAGGGGAGGAGGATGGTCTTACTTCACGGGGATCCTGAGTTCTGGGACATGGAGCAGCTTTGATTATTCACCTAAATTTGATTATGTTTGGCCCAGGTAAATAGAATGAACTAGGGAGAGGACTCAGCATAGAAAGAGTGAAAGAGAGCAGAGAAAAAGCATTATTGTTATTATTCAAGCATGTGTTCACTTATGCAAGAGATATTTATTATGCAAATATTCAGGTATCCACAACTAAGTAATACAACCTCTGTTCTCAGAAAGTTTACAGTAAAATGTGAGAGATGGCAAGTAAAGGGCCAAATTTTATCTGGTGCGATAAGTGTTGTAACAGTGGTAAACACAAGGCATTGTGGAAACGCCAAAGTGTTGGGTGTGTTTGTGTTGTGCATGTGTATGGTATTCAGGAAGGTTGTCCTGGAAGGAATATTCAAGCTACATTTTTTAAGATGCAGAGGGGTAGAATGTCAGAGGTGTGAGAAAGCATAGCTGTTCTGGGGAATGAGTAATTTAATATGGCCAGAGAATGAAGACAAAAGTAAGCATTATTAAAAGATGCTTGGCAGTCACTGTCAACTCATAGAACTGTTCCTCTTCACCTTGCTACTGAGCAAACAGAAGTTCAGAGAGACTAAGCCATTCTCCCAAGACTGCCAGAGATAGCAAGGACCAAACAAGGATTGGCCCAGATCGTCATCTTTCAAGTACCTCTTATCCTTTAAACTCTGAAGGTCACATTTGAAGAAAATTATGCCCAAGCCTTCCTCAACTTAGAAAAGGAGCAGTAATTTGGACCTGAAGTTCCAGTTTCTTATGGAAGCCATGGCGTATATGATGGTTACGGATCCAGGTTTATCCCACAAAAAGCTACTCAGTCCATAATGTACCTATAATATTTTACAAAAAATAATTGTAGTAACTGACTATGAAATACAGCCAAATTTGTGGGCAAAAGTGTACTTCGATCTGGAATGCTTGAAAAATCTCATCCTTACTCTCCAGAACTGAAAGATGGGTCCTTGCAGATCCTGATTGACAGAACTCAGGAAGTTAAGGAGTGAGAATGTACAGGAAAAACATGATCACGGGACTCTGGAGACTTGGAAAGTGTGTGGCATAGCATTTTTTCCCCAAAACAAATTCCCCAGGAACACCTTGCAGGCTGTAATTTTCAGCCACTTTACTCTTTCTTTTCTTCAGGAAACTGTTCCATGACAGCACCTTAGATGTATGACTATGTTCTTCTCCCCTCTGAAGTCCCATGCATCCGTTCCTTCCTTCGTAAAACAAGCACCTTGAAATCTGAATGTTTCATTGAGGGTTAGAAACTATAAAAAGTTAAGGAATAAAAAGACCTATAATACCTTTTACATTTTCTCTTGGCAAGTAGATAATTTAAGGAACATCAAAAGTCTGTAATCAGATACACCTTTACTGTAAAGAGTACAAGAATTCTTCTTGGACTGAAGAAAAGAAAGTGCTCTGTACAAAAGTAGACAGTAGGTTTTGCTTCCTCTTTACGTTGAACTTATTAAAAACAGAATAAACAGAGTGGGAAAGGTCAGTGTGCTGGTGCTTCTCTGCGTCCGTATCCCCAAAGCATCCTGTAACCATACTCCTGGGTGCTCTGGAACAGAAAAAGGGGATTGGAAGGAGAAAACATAATGGAAAACATGATAAATCATGATATTACTGTCTTTTCATCAATTTTATCTTCCTGCTCTATCAATAACAACAAATATTTATCTTGTGCTTTAGCATTTTTCAAAAATGTCTAAACACTTAAAAAATTAAGATATAGTTCTTTCAATGTGAATTGTGGATTAATTCAATATAAACACTGGAAGGAATTTCAGAAATACTCTGGTTCAACTTTTTCATTTTACAGGTGTGGCAAAAGAGGCACACAGAGAGATCTCAATTTTTTTACGTTCACAAAGAAGGGCAGAAGCGCATTCAGAACTAGAACCCCTCACTTGCTTGACCCGAGACAGAGCCACCCTGCAGCTTCATCCTGCCATTGAAATTGACAGTCAATATGTATTTTCATATTTAGTATTCAAAAAACTCCAGGTTTGCCCCAAATTTCACTGGCTAAAGTGATTTGCCTGAAGCCATACAGTTACTGTGACAGCTGTGAATAGAACTCAGATTTCATAGATATCATATCCGATTCCTATGAAACTCTAAAAATGGCCACGTAGTTTCCCCCCAAAAAGTCTGACGCATGTAGTAAGTTGAAACAAATAAATGATCACTGCAGAAAATTTTTGTTTGGGGTAATCCTGGTACCAAAACCAAAAGCCCCTTATTAAAGTCAAAACTCTAAATAGAACTCTTCTCAGAATGAATGTTAAATGAGTCATTTGTTTTCATTTTTTAAAAATATGCAAACTTTCACATTGTCCACCACACCCATTCAGAACACTTGCGAATTTAGGCAGATTTTACTGCACACATGGCCTGTGAGGCAAAATGAAAAATTATCCCTCTGTTTCATGTGTGATACTGTGGTCCCATAATGTTTACTTTCTTTTCATTTATTATTAATTTTGTGTCATGCCACTAAAAAACCCTACAATTAATGCAGATTTCTATATATTTTTCATTAGAAAATACTCTCACATACTTTAACTCATTTGGTTTGATTCTTTCTTGAAAAAAATTGCTGTTATTGTTATTATTGTTGTAACTATTATTATCATCCCTTCTTTGCCAATGGGAAACTGAAGTCCAGAATTCCAAAGTTAATAAATTATAGCATGTACCTATTTTTAAAAAATTCTTAATCTAATAGGTTAAACATTGTTTCTGGCAGAGTTCCAACCATTTTTAAAAATTGTATTTGCTTTAGTCTCATGGAGACACACATTTGACAACTATAATCCCAAATAATGCTTGTATATTTAAATGCCTATTTGCTTCTAGGTAAACAATGGCCCTGTAGATTTCAGACTGTTGGGCCATTTTGTGTTGTATAATAAAGAGTTTTATGATAAACACTGCCACTGAGAAAAGTGTTTTCAAAATGTATTCATAAGGACTCAGTTCCCAAATACAGAATTTCCTTCAGATCCATGGGGGATATGTTTCAAGACCCCTCAGTGGATACCTATAACCATGGATAGTACCAGATCCCACATATACTATGTTTTTTTGATCTGATAACCCAGACATCTGCTAAGTGACTAATAGGCAGGTAACATACAGCATAGACACACTGGACAAAGAGATGTTTTACATCCCGGGTGGGATGGAGTGAGATTTTATTATACTATTTAGAATGGTACGCAATTAAAAATGTATGAATTTCCGGAATATTTCATTTAATGTTTCCAGAGTGTGGTTGATCACCGGTAACTAAAACCATGGAAAGTGAAACCACGAGTGAGGAGGTACTACTGCACAAGCTTCTAGTTAATCTTTTGATTTCAATCTCCTCCACAATTAAATGTATAAATTATTTTTAAAGTTAAAATGAAAAATGTGTACATATTCCTCTGGACAGTGAAGATTAAAAAAGAAGAAAAAGAAAAAAATAGTTTCTTTAAACTCTCAAAGTACTTTAGTGTTTCTTTTTTACCTTTTTCCATTATTTTACTTGCTTTTTATACTTGGTCAGTGTAAAGTTTTTGTTAAACTTGATTTGATTCAAGTAAGTCCACACTTAACCTACTTTAGTAAAGAACTATATTTAGTACAGAATATAATTTTTTGTTTTCCTGGCTCCAAGCAAGTATACTTATTCTTAGTTGCTTGAGTAGATATATCTTTGGGCAAATATATGTAACAGCTAAAAGCTTACAGTCAAAGCAGTTTTGTCCTCCTGAGTCCATGTGACACATTTGATAACAACTTGTTGTAACATAGCTTGAAAAAAATACCTTTTCAATGCTATGTGTGGTAGTTTATTTCAAAATATGATACCCACAACTATCGTGACTGAAAGCTAGGGTAGGTTGTTTGGTGAAGGTCAACATTTAACTCTATTCTGGACCTGCAGTCAGAATCATGAAAGCCAGAATTGCACTCAAAATTTATTTTTAAACATCAACTTGTAAAATTTTTTTTCTCCTTAAGTGACAAAGATTCCATTTTTATCAATAATTTTTTTAAAAATTATATTTTATTGTTAGGATGCTCTCCCTTGCAAGTAACATAAAGCCTGTATAAAGTAACTCCAATAATAAAGGACTATCTCTACTTATAAGAAGTCCTGAGGTAAATCCAATAGATCCAGAGAAATTTGACGGCTCTATGGTGTAAAGCTATGATAATTTCATACAATTGATAACACCACCATTAGAGAGAGAGAGCCAGAAAAGAAGTTAATGGGGATATGGTCAATAACGTGACTTATTGTTGACAACTTAATATTTTATTGGTAAAATATAACTATGATGTCAAGATATTAAATAACTTATTTATATCCTTACTAATGTACATATCATAAAATATTTTAAAAATGCCAGTAACTCATTGTATTTCAAAATTAAACATTGAATTTTAACAAATTGAATCTAGATAAATCTAGATAAGTCTAATTTCAGGTATTCTAATATTTATAAAAATGTAATGAGAAATTTATTTCAAAATATTATTTTTAATAAAAAGAATACTGATTGATAATATTTATTCTACAAGCTTTATTTTAAGTCTATAACTCACATACACACAAACTTGGCACATGCTATTTTGAATTGCTGGAATGATAAATATGTATAGATTTTTTCTTTTTTTATTATTAAATGTAACTTTAAAAAAACCAAGAAGGTGATTATAATCTCAACCCAAAGAGATAAGGAGTGAGTAAATCAAAAGGTCAACTGATTACAGGTATCTATCTCCCTCTCATCTTTTACACCTTTAGAAATCATGTGTATGTATTATTATTTATTTATAAGCGTGTATACATACATAAATACATTATGTATGAGTACTTATCTCTAATGCATATATGAAATTTTAATCAATATTAATGAGTTATAAAAAACAAGAAAAATTTACCTTTGTTAAGCAGAAATTATAATAGATTGTAATTATATATATATATAATTATTATTATTATTATTTTTTGAGTTGGAGTCTCACTCTGTCGCCCAGACTGGAGTGCAGTGGCCGCTCCCGGCCACCGCAGCCTCGACCTGCTGGGCTCCGGCGATCCTTCCGCCTCAGCCTTCCAAGTAGCTGGAATTACAGGCGCACGCTACCAC